>WOXC01002202.1:147500-289127 GCA_011680675.1 Gymnobelideus leadbeateri | reverse complement strand
TTTTCAAATGCAACTATCTCAAAGACTACCTTCTTCTCCAGGAGACCTTTCCAGGTTCCTCCAGCTCCTAGAGTATTCTCCTCCAATGATGCTTCTCATCATCTCTATCTGTATCTTGTATGTACCCATCTCTGTGTATGTGTATGTGTGTATCTCAATGTGATATGTGTATCACAATCGGAATATATTCCTTAAGGACAGGGGCCATTTTGTTTTTTCTTTGTCTCTCTGATGCCTAGCACAGTGCCTGACATGTGAGTGCCTAATAAGTGCCCATTGATCGATGTGATTGCTTAGCTACCTTTGTGGTCTTAGGAAATTCACAGGGAGACATAACTCTGGATGAGAAAAGGGCAAATGTCCTGATTGTCCAAAAAGGAAATATTGTCTACAAACACAGCTTCAATTCCTGGCAAAACTCTAGAGGGATTATGAAGGGAATTGTCAATGACCACCCAGAATGGAAAGCTTTCCTCTCAGAGAAGCAGTATGACTGCATCAAGAACAGGTCGAGACAACCTAACCTTATTTCTTTTATGGATTGAGTTCCTAGACTGGGAGGTTTTCATCTATAAAATGAAAGGAATGGATTGATATTCTCTAAGATACATTTCAACTTCAAACCTATTATGATCAGGAGAATTTTGTAGATGTAATTTACCTGGATTTTAGGGAAGAATTTTTAAGATGATATATATCTTCTATGTTTAGAGTACTCCCATTTCTGACTCTATCACTGTCCACTCCACTTACCAGTGAACTATTCTTTGTAAAAAGAAACAAAAAAAAGACATGGGGAGAAAAGTTAATTAAAGCTAACCAACACATTGATTGAGCCAGACAGTATATTTAGTTCTTTATACTCATTGTCCCTTTTCTCTACAGCAAAGCCTTGAACAAACCTCTTGTGCTATTCCTGTGGAAATATGGGGACAATGTGCAATAAAGATAGGCGAGTCAATCTGGTTGAATTATCAACCCAAAGGATAGTCATTAATGTCTCAGTGTTAACTTGAAAGGAAGTCTCTAGGTGAGGAATTGAGAGATTGGTGCTTAGTCTCCTAAATTAATTTTTTTCATTAATTACCTGGCAAATGGTAGAGATAGGATGCTTATTGAATTTTTAGATGACATATGCATTACTTAACCTAGTCCAGACCCCAAAAGATGTCAACAAGCCAGAAGTTATGTTAAATCCAGTAAGATGAAATTCAACAGGCAAAGGCATAAATTCATAAATAGGTTTAAAGAATCTGTTTTTAAAAGTATAAGATAAGGAGGCTGAGTTAGATAGTAGTTCATTTGAAAAAAGATGCATTTTTATTGCACTATAAGTTCAATATGAAACAAGAACCAACTCAGTGGATATGATCCTGAGGGGCATTAAGAGAGGTCAGGTGTTGAGAAAAAAACCAAACAAAAAAAACAAAACTCCTCTGCTCTTGTCACACCACACCTTCATTATTGTGTTCTGGCTGCCACATTTTAGGATTGGATAACATTCAGTGAAAGGCAACTTGGATGGTAAAAGATATTGAGTCCATGTTATATGAGGACTAGTTGAAAAATTTCTGGATGTTTAACTTGGAAATAAAGACCCATGTTGTGGAGAAGAGTGGCATATAAATTTAGGTCTGATCTTATCAGGAAAAAAGTTTCCTCAAGTTAGAAGTACCCCACAGTGGAATGGATTGTCTCTGGAACAGGTAGGCTACCTTTCATTGGAAGGATTCCAAAAGGTGCTAGATGGATGCTGGTCATGGATGCTCATGAGGATTCTTGTTGAGTTCAGGTTGGAATAAGTGGCTTCTGTGGTCCTTTTCTTTTGTGAAGCTTTGAAAGCACTTTCTTCATATTGATGTAAGGCAAGTACTTCTATAAATATCCTTATCTCCTTTTTAGGGAAGAGAAAAATCGATGATCAGAGAAGTTAAGGAAATTGCCCAAGGTAAATGGCAGAGCCAGGATTACACCCTGAAACTGCTTAGCCTTCCTATAATACAATAAAGTATTTGAGGTATTATTATCCTCCTTATGGACACGAAAAGTGAGATCTAAGTGAGTTGCCCACAGTCAATCTTTCAATCAAAATTTATTAAGTGCCTACTATGTGCCAGAGTACCATGCAGTGGAGATACAAAGAAAGATAAAAGACATCCCATGCTTTCAAGGATGTAGCTGGAAAGTGCAAGGAATGGAATTGAAACTCTTGTTTTCCCCTCCTCTAGTCCAGCACTCATGCTGCCTCTCTTCTTAAAATGGCATCTCAATCAATCCAGTAGCTTTTTCTGAGAGTCTACTTTGGGCCAGGCACTAAGCTGTGGATACAAACCCCAAACTGAAAGGATCCATCCAGGAGATTATATTCTATCTCACAATAATATTCACTAATAACTATGGCAAAGCTAGCAGAAACTAGCTTTCTTATTCTGGAATAGGAATGATCTAGATTCCTTGTTTGAAAACCTTCCCTCCTAACTATGTTATAGATTAGAGGAGATGGCCTTTGTTTTCTCATCCAAGTGGAAGATTCTGAGATTATGGGATCTCTCATGATTCTGGAACAGAAATTTGGCACACAACAATAAGGTCTCATCTAGACATTTCACCATTTCCCTTCCAGTCTTATGGGAAATTAAATATTGTCCCTAAAGCAAAATGTATTTTTTTCATTCACATTTCCAAGACTTAAAATGGGTCTTTATTTGAGAATGAACACTCATATTTACATCTCTTTGTGTGCCTACCAAACTTCATCGTGAAGACAGTTTTTACAGCAAAGTTATAAACGTCTGGAAAATGGGGTTTGTAATGGAAATGGGGCCATAACTGTAAATCTCATAGTGCTAGGAGGCAGCCTTCAATTTCTTTGATTTGCTGACAACATACAAGTTTGTTTCCCCATGCATCTGCTACGTCCATATAGAACACCCCAGATTGTAAAAAAAAATGGACCTTTTTGCTGAATCAGTGGAGATGGGCTTCAGGATGCTGTGAATGACCATTTATCTTCTTGAGTTCCATTAGATTTGGGGGTTAAAACTTGATGCACTCGAAAAAGGACTGAATTTAAAGATAGCAGACCTAGGTTTGAAGTTGCTAAGTATCTGCTTATTTGGGTGTACGGGAGTTAATCCTTTTTACCATTCTGGGCCTCAGTTTCCCTACATGTAAAGTGAAGGGTCCTGAAAAAGATTATCTTAAATGGTCCCCAGCTCAAATCTATGATTCTAGTGTAAACATTTTTTTTCATTTTTGTTGGTCTTTCTGGGAGGGTTAGGCATGAACTTTGGAGGAGCAGTATGAAAGAAAACCTCATTTAAAATGCTGATCCTTCATCAAAATTATCTAATCAACTTTGGTATCCAGCAAAATTCCTCAGATGACAGGGCACTGAATGACTTGCCCTATCTGAAGCAAAGCCATGACTTTATTTTTCTGGTTTGTTTATTGGCTGGTTGGTATGTTTTGTCCTGGACCAGTGATTTAATTGGGGTAGAAAACACCTAATGGGGAAACCACATCTGTCAATAAGGATCTCTGGGCCCTCTCAAGTCACAGAATATGCCTGGGCAATTATTTTATCTTTCTACACACAATGTAGATACAAGTAAGAGTGCTGGCTGGGGAAGATAAAATGACAGTTTTCCCCTTTCTGAGAGAAAGAAAAGCCCCCAAACAAGTATCTCATAACTGCAGAATTGGCATAGGGGCTGGAGTATTCTGTCCTTCAGAACATGTGTAAGTTTCAGATTCAGAAAATTTCCTTCTAAGGTGCATTTCTTGAAATGACAAGCATCAGACTATAGGATAATCAAGTCACTTTGGGGTCTGGATTTAATGTCCAGAGGTTTCCTAGACTGGGATTTGCCTTATGGCATGATCTTAATTTTCATATCACCATTAGCATTTAGCAGACACCTTTTTATGTTCATGGAGTGGATAAATTCTCTTTTAAGTAGGAAGATTATGGGCAATTGATAATTGCCAGTTAATAATATCAGGGCATGGTAGTACTTGAGCATCTTATCCAAACCAGGTTTTAACCAGACTTTTATCCAAACTTTTGAAATGACTTGTCTTTGATATTTCATAGGGTCATAGATTGAGTTTTAGTACCAGTAGGGGGACTGTGGAACCCAGAAATCTTGCAGCCTAACCCCTTGATTTTGTCAATAAGCAAATCTATGGGACAGCTAGGTGGCTCAGTGAATTAGAGAACCAACCCTGGAGTCAGGAGGACCTGCGTTAAAATCCAGATTCAGACATTTGATACACTTACTAGCTGTGTGACCTTGGGAAAGTCACTTAACTCCAAATGTTTTGTCTTTGCCCCTCAAAAAATAAGAAAATCCAGGCCTCAAGAGATAAAGAGAGTCCCTTAACTCAAACAGTTAGGATGTGGCCAAGCACATTGGGATTTGAACAAAGGGCTTCTGATGGTAAATTCAGACTCTGTAGCAAACTATCTTGCTATGGTCAACTGACCTTAGTTTCAAGTATTTTTTTTTCTTAGAAAGATTGAGAACTGGACATGAGTGGTGATTCTGACTACTTTATGCATCATATCCACAACATCTCTGTTTTTTGTTTTTTGCCTTTTTAGGGCAATCAGGATTAAGTGACTTGCCCAAGGTCACATGGCTAGTTTTTGTGTTAAGTGTCTGAGGCTGGATTTGAACTCAGGTCCTCCTGACTCCAGGGCCAATGCTCTATTCACTGGGCCACCTAGCCACCCCAGCTCTCTGCTATCTTAAGCAGCAGCTTTTTCTTTTTTTCTTTCTTGGTCTTCCTAGTTGTCAGTGCCTTGTTCTCCCTAAAATTAATTGACATTTATTGTATACATTTCATATTTACTTATCTGTCAATCAGTAAACATTTCTTGAAATCCTACTCTGTGCTAATTGATGTGTATTCATTCATTCTCCAAAAAGAAGAATAGCTTCTTGAGGTCACTGACTTTTATATTTCTATGAATTCTCAGTACTAAGCACATAGTAGGTGCTTAATTAAGAAATTTTTGCTTCTTAAGATTCCCTTTGTGGTTAATAATAATGATACTAATAATGAGGAGGAGGAGGAGGGTGGCAAAAATAACAGCTAACATTTATATAGTGCTTTAAGGTTTGCACAACACCTTGCTGATGTTATCTCATTTGTCCTTACAACAACCATAGGAAATAGTTGATTTTGTCTCCCTATTTTATATAAAAGAAAACTGACAAAGACAGAGGTTAAATGACTTGCCCAGGGTCAAACTGCTAGTACCTACCTGAGGTTGGATTTGAATTCAGGTCTTCCTGACTCCAGGGCTAACTTGCTGACTCTCTGGTTGATATCTTTAAGTGGTTTTTGCATTAGGTCAGAGGGGAGGTGACCAACTGGAAAGGAGAGGAGCCTAGTGGAATCTGAGGATATGTTTTCAAATTCCATTTATTGTTGCTGTTATTGTTATACCTTGAGCAAACCCCCTGGGCCTCACTTTCATCATCTGCAAAATGAATGTATTGGACTTTGTGAACAGTTATATCTGTCTACCTTTAAATCTATAACCCTGTGGAAAAATGTGTGCATACCCATACATAATGTGTTATATATGTATGTGTGTGTGTGTGTGTGTGTGTGTATTATATGAGTTATATTCTAGAAATTAGCAGCAGAGGGTGATAGAAGAACAATAAAATGACAGGGTAAATCTCAACTGTCCGTGATAATACTGGGCAACTGATACTTGTATATTTAAACCAATATAAAAATTAAATGTCTTAACTTTTCAGATAGGCACTGTGTGTATGTATATATATATATATGTGTGTGTGTGTGTGTGTGTGTGTGTATATATATATGTTTATGGTGTGCATATGTGTATTTATGTATACATATATATGCATAGATACTTATGGACACATATGTACATATGCATAAGCCACACATGTGTATATGTATCAAAGAAAGACCAAATGGCATTATTGAAAATGAAAACATACAGCTCTGTGTATGTGTGTGTGTGTGTGTGTGTGTGTGTGTGTATACCCATATATCTACATACATTTGCTTCTGTGTCATGGATCGCACTGCAGTCAAGACAGATTTTGAGGGTAAGTGAAATAAGTGCTAGAATTAATAATAATAGACCAAGCTCCCCTATGTGAGTGCTTGTACACACACATAAATATATAAACACATCCATTTACACTAACACACACACACACACACACACACACATTTTCCGTAGTGCTGTATTTGGTCTTTCTAAGAAGATTCAGTCTAACAGCTACCTTCTGATTTATATGACTCACTTTAGAGATCAAGAGAGGACAAGCTTTGTTTGATGGTTCCCATGCAAACTTTTTAGTGGTGTTATGATGCAGATGCTGCAGGTAGGAATCAGAGGTGTCACAACCTGGGACAGATCCTACCCCTGACACTGTCTAGGTCTGTAACCACAGACAAATTGCTTTACTGAGCCTGTTTCTTTATCTCTGAAATGGGCATAATAATCCTTGTAGTGAGTTGCCTTCTTCCAAGAGTTAATGGAAGCCTCAATTCAAATGCAAAAGGATTCAGTGCTACTTCTGTGTTAGGATCTGCTGTATACAAAATAAAAACCAAACATAACCAGTCCTCCCTTCAAGGTGTTTTCCATTCAACCTGGTGGACTCATGTATGGTAAAAGCGTATTGCAGAATTTAAAGTGTTAAATAGTAGTTGCCACAGAAATAGCACTTTAAAGTTTGCAAAAACAATTTTATACCTATCTAATTTTATAAATTTATCTTATGTGATTTTGAAATTTTTAAAAAATTAACTTTTAAAAATTAATGCATATTAACTTCATCTTCCTTTTACCTGCTCCCTATTGGAAGAAGAAAAAGAGAGAAATACATAACCATTATAACAGTCATGCACAATAAGGAAAACCAGATTCCCATATTGATGAGGTTCACTTCCTTGGAATTGTGGTTGGTCGTTTGGATTCGTTTATGAATTCATATATTACTTATTAATTTTATTAATATTTTGCATATATATGCATGTGTGCTCCTCTCTACTAGTTTTTTCTTGCAGCCTCTGAGGGATATGCAGCCCTGTTTATTATCAAAAAAAGAAGTTAGTGGAATTTTTAGTTCTGCAAACTTAAGAAACCCAATTTAAAAGCCTTATATGGCTTCTTACACTTAAGTCTCATGAAAGGTGATCCAAACGAACTTGCCTAAGAGGGTTTGCATGAGAAGTCATTGGGAGTATGCTTAGCTTAAAAAAAGAAAGAAAGAGAAAGGGGAGTAAATTTAGGCAGCTGCTCTTTTGACTGTCATAGCTAAGAAAAGGTTTTTGGGTCAGGCAAAAGTACATGAGCCCATCTTCTAGAACAACCAAGGTTAAAATGACTTCTTTTTTGTTGTTGTTGGAGGAGGGCATTAAGGGCCAGAGAATCTAGATAATAAGTAGTGGACCCATAATTCAAGCTTATTTTCTCTAGTTCCAATTTCAGTATTCTTTTTGCCACTAACATTATTTTAAAATAAATTAAGCATTTATCAAGTACTTACAATGTTCTAGGCACTGTGCTAAGCTCTTCACAAATATTATTTCACTTGATCCTCACAACATACTTGAGAGATAGGGCCATTATTATATTCATTTTATAGTTGAAGAAACAGATGCTGAAATAGGTTAAGTGACTTTCCCAAGGTCACATAGCTAATCTTTATCTGAGGCTGAATTTGTACTCAGCTCTTCCTGATTTTAGGTCCAGCACTCTTTCCACTATATCCTCTAGCTTTCTAGGGTTTGTCTTTTACACACTGCTTTTGATGCAGTATCTTTTTGGAGAGCCAGTGTTGCAAAGTGGAGTGAATCTTGGACCTGGAGTCAGGAAGACCCAGATTCAAATCTTCCTTCTGACATTTTACTATGTGACTAAGGGCAGGGCTTTTACCTCTCTGAAGCCTTAGTTTTCCACTCTGTCAAATGGGGATAATACTAAGCACAAATTATAATAGGGATATTAAATTTTTTAAATGCTGCTTCTTACATTGAAACATTGAATACATGCTGATTGTGGAAGCTGGTTGAGTGTGATATCATAGCTGTAGCACTGGTAGGGTCCTCAAAGGCCACCTAGTCGAACTCTTTTCATTTAAATATAGTGAAACTTAGTCAGAGGGAGGAAACTGACTTGTCTGATATCACACAGGCCATAAACATCAGAGGTAGGATTATATCATAAGACTTCTAACTCAAACTGATTTTGAGCATCAGAGCATGGAGAAGGAAACCCCTTAGAGGGCTTTTCTGGGACAATCAGTGTAGCTCTACATTATCTCCAGATGGGTGTGGGTCTACAGGCTGATATCAGGATGTTTGGTGCATATGGAGAAAAACTAGAAACAGTGTGCATTGGACCTCTAAACCACAACTGGTCAGATGCAAAGATAGCATCAGGCCACTTTATGTTCAATATGATCCAAGTAGAATTTAAGTACTAGAGGCTAGGTACAATCTCATCATTTGTCACTGTATTCACAGTACCTGAGACAGTGCCTTCAATATGATAGGTAATAAATGGCTGAGGAAATGGAGGCCAGGGATGCTAAGCTATTGTCACCAAGGATGTGATAAAGTAGAGATTTTTGGATGAGTTTTAATGAGGGTAAGTCAATTCACAAGCATTTATTAAGCCCTGGTTCTGTACCAGGAACTAGAGAATCAGATTTTGAGTTCCTGAAAGGCAGGCACTGTCTTTTGTTTTTCTTTGTATCCCGGGCACTTGGCACATGGGTGGTACATAGTAGGTGCTTAATAAGTGTTATTGACTTACTGCTAGTTACTAGGACAGAAATACAAAGAATGACATAATTTCTGCTCTCAAGGAACTTACCTAATGAATGTGTCTTCCCTTCTGTATATTCCCCAAAGATATGAAAACTTTGGTCTACTGGCTCATCGATTGATAGATATAGAGTGGGAAGGGACCTAAAAGATCATCTGACCTAATACTGTCATTTTATGGTTAAGAAGATTAAGACCCAGAGAGGATGAGTAATTTGCCCAAGGTTACAAAGTAAAATGTGAAAAAGTCAGAATTTTAACTCAAATCCTCTGACTCTAAATGCAGTGTTTTTTTTTCCATTGCTCCAGAGTCTATGTATATTGGAAACTTAAAATTTATTAGATAGTTAGCTCCTTGAGGGCAAAGACTTTCTTTTTTCTATTTTGTATAACGTGCTTAGCACCATGCCTGACACAGAGTAGGCACTTAATAAATGTTTATTGGATTTATTGAAAACCACCACTCAAAGCTTATCAGAAAGTGTAATTTATTTGCCCACCAGTAGCTTTAATTCTAGAATATTTCTAGTTCTTTCATGTCTGATTACGTTTATCCACTTTCTAAATATCATGTATGTACCAAGACATTTACATGTTGTCTCCCCAATTGTAATGTGATATTCTTGAGAGTAGGGGCCATTTTTGCCTTTCTTTGTATCACCAGTAGTTAGCACATAGTAAGCAATTAATAAATGCTTGTTAACTGACTATCAAATTACAAGGGTACTTAGCTATGACTTCATATTGGTTTTTGGTGCCTAGGAAGTGTAATTGCAGCTGTGAGAGATGTGATGGAGGAAATCATTACTGAAGCTGAAATTAAAAGATAAAAATAAACATAGGACAGGTGGACGTTATCTAAGCGGCTGGAAAAGTCTAGTTTCAGGGACTGAAATCTAAGACCAGATGCTTGGTATTGCTACATATGCTGGCTCTTTCCTTCCTCCACACCATTTTTTCCTTTTCTTTAAAAATAAGAAATAGACTTTAAATATGGAGATATTTAGGAGATAAAATAAGTTAGGAAGCTTTAAGTTCAGGTTGTAGTTCTGCTACCTACTAGTAATGTGATGGGAAACAAAGCTATTCAACCTTTCAGTGCCCCAGACAATTTCCACATCCATGGATTGAGTTGTCTCAAGTGGAGTTCCTCATGCCAGGTATACAGCAGATCTGCAACAGCAACAGCAATAAAGGTATGGGGCAGGATCTGGCAATTGAGAAAAGAGAATTCTCCTTGGATGTCTTAATTTTTTTTCCCAACAAAATGTAAGGTTAAGTCTTCTGCTGAGAAAGAATGGGGAAGGATCTTGTAGGTAGCTTGAAGAGTGAAGGGTTGTAACAGATACCATGTGGGACATTAATCAGGGAAAAGTAAAAGGAATTCAAATTAAGGCTCTGTTAGTAAAGTGTCTGGAGTATAATTTGAAACTATCATTCTTATAAGCTGAGGTGTTATTTTATGAAACAAAACCCTAGAAGCCTGTCATAAATTTTAGTGGTCAATTTTAGTGGTCAAGAGATGGCAGCTTGGGGAGATGATGTATCTTCCTATTGGAATGTGAGATTTCTGCTGCAAAGGACAGTCTTACTTTTGTCTGTCTGTCCCTACCCTTGGCATAGTATCTGGTACAGCAAGCAGAAGGTACTTGATAACTAGCTATTTTCAAGTAACAATTAAAAAACATATAAATGAAATATATAAAAATAATAGTTATTTATATAATTATTTAAGTTTTGTGAAGTGCTTTATAAATATTATCTCATTTTATTCTCACAGCAATCCTTGGAGGTAGTTGCTGTTATTAATACCCTTTTACAGATGAGGAATTTGAGGCAGACAGAAGTTAAGTGACTTGTCCAAGGTCACATCTAGTACAAGTATGAGGCAGGACCTGAACTTGAGTCTGCCTGATGCCAATTCCAGTGCTCTAACCATTAGATCACCTTGTTGCCTTGTAACTTGAATTACACTTAAAACATTGCAAATAACTATTTCTTGTCTCATTTGATATTTATAAAATCAATCATGCAATAAACCTTTATTATGTACTTACTATTTGCTGAGCACTATACTAAGCACTGGGGATACAAAAAGATCCAAAAGATGGTTCCTGACCTCAAGGTGTTTATAATCCGATGGGGGAGACAACATAAAATAGATATATACAAAGTGAACAATATACAGGATAATTCAGAAATGATTAAAAGATGGAAACAATGGAATTAAGAAGGGTGAAGGAAGCCTTCCTGTAGAAGGTTGGTTTCAGTTGGGATTTAAAGCAAACCAGAGAGGTCAGTAGTCAGAGCAGAGGAGGGAGAACATCCCGGGAATGGGGGACAGACCTGAGAGATGGTGTCTTGTTCCTGGAATACCCAGGAGACTGGATCATTGATTATATGGTATGTAATGTATAAGAAGAGTGGAAAGGTTGGAAAGGGCTAGGTTATGAAGGACTTTGAATGCCAAATTGAGGAATTTGTATTTGCACCAGGAAACTGAGTGTGGAGACTTGATGGTTGAACATATATGTATTTATACTTCACAGAAATATGAATAATTCATGTGAAATATGAGTTGTGTGATTGCTTTTTATTGAGAGATCCAGAATAAATGAAGGAATGAGTGCATTAAAATAGAAATTAAAAAGTGAGGGGTTGTTCTATCATTGTGTTTGTTTTTATCTGCCTGTTTTGTGTGTACAATAGTAGCCTCATTTTGGTCCTGGTGGGGGCAACATAGAGAGAGCACTGGCCTTGGAGACAGGAGGGCAGGGTTTCAAATTATGCTTTAGGGACTTATTAATTATGTGACACTGGGCAAGTCATTTACCTCCTCTAAGCCCTAATTTCATTCCCTTTCCCTTTTGCCTGATTAGCTCTCTAGATATAATTTTCCCTAGCAGCTTTTCCAAACCTTCCTTTTTTCTTTAAGCCATCTACAAACCCTTCGCTTTTTGTCTTAGCCAAGGGTTTTGCCTCATATTTCACTGAAAAATGAAGCCCTCCAATGAGAACTCTCACTTCTCCCCAATCCCAAACTCCAGATTAGTTTTACCTCATCTCTCCTCTTCTCCTTCGAGCCAGTCTCAGAGGATGTGGGTACACTTGTCTTGGCTGGAGTCAGCTTCTGTACTTATGTCCTTGATCATACCCTGTCCCCTCTCCTCTAAGAATGTGTTCTTTCAAGTTTCTCTTCTCTCCAAATATTCAATGTCTCCTTATCTACTGTCTCCATGAAAGCAATAGTAGCAACAATGACAAAATGTTCACCAGACCCTGCAATTCTCACAAGCCCTTATCCAATGTATTGCATCTCTTTCCTATTTGCTGTACTCTCAAGGTGGAGATGGCAGTTGACAGTTGGAAGTGTTGTACTAGAACTCAAGAGAGAGAAGAGGGCTACATGTACTAGGGGGTAGAGTCAATCTAGAGCATTGAAGTCGGAGTCTGAAAATCCTGAGTTCAAATCCAGGCTCGGGCACTTACTAGTTTTGTGATCCTTGACAAGTCATTTCACCTCTCTGTGTCTCAGTTTCCCTACTTGTAAAATGGAGATAATATGGCACATACATCCTAAGTTTGTTGTGAGGATAAAAGTGAGAAAATGTCTGTGATGTGATGTGCAAATCTTAAAGCTATCAATATCAATGCTAGTGATAATGATGATGATGATGATGATGATGATGATGATGATGATGATGATGAAGGAATGAAAAACTCATGAGATCTGACAAGAAAGAGTGCACAGAGACATAAGAAGAAGGCTGAGGACAGAGCCCCAGGTTAAGCCCCGGTATGGGGACTGGCATATGGATGATGACCCTGTAAAAGTGTGGTCAGACAGGTATGAAGATTTATAGAAAAGAGGCAACATAAAGATCTAGGAAAAGTCCCCTTCCTACATGTTGGCCATGTTTTCTGAGTCTCTATTGTAGGATTGCCATCCATGCCTGATCCCAAATAGGCAGATCAAATGCTTATCTCTCCCCCAAGATCCAGTCCTTTATGACATCCCCTCCCAGATGCCCCATGGACATCTAAAATTTCACATGTCCAGAACAGAACTCCTTATCTTTTCACTTGAAGCCAGCCTTTCTCCTAAATTCTGTATTTTTGTCAGAGATAGTAATCCTTCCAGTGATTTTGGTTAACATCCTCAACTCCTAACTGTCACTCATCCTTCATATCCAAGTATATTTTGACTCCAGCAACTCTATCTCTCTCCCATTCTCTTCCTTGTAGTCACACAACTACTCTGTTCCAGCCTTTCCTCACCTCTTGCCTGAAATATAATGGTAGCTAATTAATTAGTTCCCCAACATCTAGTTTTTTCCCCCTTTTTAATGAATTCCCCACACAACTGCTCAAGTGATCTCCCTAAAGCTCAGGTCTGACCTCACCACTCACCTGCTCAAGAAACTCCAATGGCTCCTCATTGCCTTTAGTAGGAAATACAGACTTCTCTATTTGACACTTTGAAGTAAGGATCGTTACTCTCTTTCTTTAGCACTTTTATGGTTCACTCATACTGGAACACTTGAAGTTCTTTATAGTCTCCATTCAAATTCCCATTTCCAAGCCTTTGTGATGGCTTTGTCCCATTCCTGTCTTGCTGTTATCTCCCTTCAAGGGAACACTGAAATGGTAGATCCTTATAGACCTTTGCTAACTTCCCCAGTTTTTAGTGTCCTCCTCAACATCATGTATTTGTCGTGTGTACATCCTGTTTTTATCCACAAATGTGGTTCCTTTCCAAAAAATTATAATCTATGAGAACAGAGACTATTTCATTTTTTACTTTTGTTCTCTCATTATTTACAAAGTACCTGTCACATAGTAGGTACTTAATAAATACATACTGATTAATTCTTTTCCACAGTGGCAAAATTGGGGTAATATATCACCTCCCCTATGGAAAGGGCCATTATGAATATTAAGCCTGATAATATCTGTAAAGTGCTTTGCAAAACTCAGATATTATTTTTCCAATCCCAGTGCCTTGATTCATGCAGGGAGAATTCTTTTTTTTCATTTCCTTTGATTCTTTCTTTCAATAGAACTTTTAAAAAAAGAAATGCAGAACAAAAATGTAGAAAAATGCTACACTAAACCATCTAATTCTTTATTACCCAGGAGTGATTCTTCTATGATTTATCCTAAATACCAAATCACATTTCTACTATGGTATATACTTAGGGAGATTTGATGACCATGATATTTAGAAATGAATGAATGAATGAGTGAGCGAAAGTTTTTAAGTTCTTGCTCAGCACCAGGCTGAGCCCTGGAAACATAGGCATAAAAGTGGAGATAAAAGTGGACCTCATGGAGCCTTCATTCACATGGGGGAGACTGTATTCATAGGGGAGTGTGGTTCAGGGCTGTGTGAAGGAGGGATAATAAGACCAATGGTCCCTATCTAATTAGTATTAAATACAGTGATATATAGAATATACTTTGCAAAACGTAAAATACTCTATCCATAGAAACTATCACGATTACCTAATAGAAGGAAGAGTTGGGGATAGTGAGTGTAGCCACAGGGGAATTGTTTTGCATGTTCTCTACAATGGTAATGGCAGTTCATATTTGATTATAATTCCTGAGATGGACAATAGAAAGGCAAGAGATAGGGTAAAGCCCTGTGATCAGGAAGATCGAGAACTATGTAGGGTGGTAAGGAGAAGATGGCCAGAGGGTAAACTGAAACATGTTTCAGACTGGATCAATAAAAAATTTCATGTGAGGCATGGATTCTCAATACTGAGGGCAGGAAGTGAGGAGCAATGGGATAGGAATTCTAGAACTGAGAAGGTTAAGCCTTCCAGGTAGGGATCAGGTGTAGAGGGGCAGATGGTGAGAAGATGGCCTAAGGGTAATGATGGATCATTGAGATCAAGCTAGTCCAACTTCATTATTTTATAGATGAGAAAATGGAGAATCAGATATCTTAAGTGATTTCTGAAAGGTCACACAGGTAAAAGGAAAGCAGGAAGTTGCATTTAAACCCAGATCCTCTATGTCTTATTCCCACTCCCTCCTGCATTTCACATCATATTATCACACATTAAAGAGAGAAAACTGCTTTATGTGGAACCTAATACTTGATTTTTTTTTTACAGTCTTGGCTGGTTATTGCCTGGACCACTAATATTTTATTTCATCATCATAAAAAAGTATGTCTCAATCCCCTCTCTGACTGTGTTCTTTTTCAAGGGTAATAAAATGTCAGATGTGATGATGTATGTAAATGTGTCGAATGATTCGCACACGAAGGCCGATTTCAAAATTATTTCAAGAAACTTGGCTTAGGTTCATTTTGAAAGAATTCTAACATGCAGTCTTGCAAATCTGGTGTCCAGAAAGATGAAACCACTAGGTGAACCCTGTAAAAGGGAAAAAAAGGGAAAGAAAAAAATTCCACAGAAACCTGGAATTACGTCAATCTTTTATTTCTATTTCTGACAATGACTGCACCAATAGTAGGAACTTAGTAAATGTTTGTTCATTGAAGGATTATTGATTGATTTAATTTTTTCAAAATACAGATCTGCCTTAGTGAAATGACTTTTAAGGAACATTTTAAAAGAAATGAAACTTTTAGCCAAACTGTTTTTTCCTAAGTCTAATTATATCTTTCCTACCTCCTTCTTCTCTCATAACTCTTCCCCCCCAAAAAAAGTATTCTAAGAAATATCTGGGTGGCAAGTCTATCATCTAATATTCTTCTATTTTTCCCATTTGGAATCTAAAACTCTACAAAGTTATCTTGGTTTTTGACTGGAAACATGAGACAAAGTTTTCTTCAAATGTGTCTATAGATCAGACTACACTACAACAACCTGAATCTTCCCCCTCTCCTCCAAGATAACTGTGTTATCTATTTACACACACACATATTATATATGTATATATATATATAATTTTTCTTAATAACAATTTTTATTTCCTTCTCACTCACTCCACCCAATTGAAAAATAATAACAAAAGTAAAATAAAGCCCTTATAACAACCTGCCAGATTTAGTCATAGTTATGTGTCATGAAGTCATAGGTGAAGCAATGTCCCTCATTGGACACATACAAAAAAATTTCTCATTCATTATTTCTGTGTAGGGAAGTGGGTGGCATGCTTCATCTTTTGTCCTCTGGATTTATAATTTGTCATTGCATTGATCAGAATTCTAAAGTCTTTCTTAATGGAGCCACCTAAAAATAAGTCCATTGTTTAATTGCCCCAAAGGAGAGAAGACTCTTTAGTATTAATGAGGACTTATGATAGTTCTATATTTTATTTAATAGGTGCAGTTGTGCATTTGCTACTCCATAAAGTAGAATCTTCATGGTGAATAAAATCTTAGCCATTTAAAGTAAAGGAGTCATCTAGGGCACTTTTTAATACATTAGTTCTTCCATGAAACTAACCTCTATCTTGAAAAGTCAGAAGGGGATGTTAATTTCTCTACAATGTTAATTTCAGCCCCACATGAACTCACAACATTCATGAATAAGTCTTAAGAAATAAAATTAAGTTTATTCCTTGAATTTTGTTCCCTTGAAATATCAACATTTTTGTTTTAAAAAATGGAGGTACTTTTTGTAGTGGCAAAGATTTGGAAACTGGGGTATGTCTATCAATTGGGGAATGACTGAACAAGTATGTGAATATAATGGAAATGCTATTGTACCATATCAAATGATGAAAGGGATGGTTTGAGAAAAATCTAGAAAGACTTATATGAACTGATGCAAAATAAAATGAGCAGAATCAGTAGAACAAATTATGTAATAACAGTAACATTGTAAAGGTAATCAGCTGTGAGACTTAATCACTATGATCAAGCCAATTACCAAACAGCTACAAAGGTTCACGATGAAACATTCCATTTCAAGATAGAGAAGTAAGAAATGGACTCAGAGTGAAGATTGAAGCATATTTTCTTCTATTTCTTTTTGGAAATGGTTAATTAGGAATTTTTGTTTTTATTGACTGTACATATTTCTATTAGGTTTTATTAATTTTTTGCTCAGTGAGTGGAGAAGGGGGAGTAGAATGGTGACAATTTGGAACAGAAAATGAAAAAAAATTATTAAAGATTAAAAACTGATTGGAAGGGGCGGCTAGGTGGCGCAGTGAGTAGAGCGCTGGCCCTGGAGTCAGAAGGACCTGAGTTCGGTTCCGGCCTCAGACACTTAACACACACAAACAAAAACCTAGCTGTGTGGCCTTGGGCAAGTTACTTAACCCCAATTGCCCTTGAAAAAAAAAAAGCAAAAAAAAAATTGATTGGAAAACTAAACTCACACTTGGAATATTTGTTAAAATATGGTATATCTAAATCCTCTAAGCAAAGTTAAAACCAACGCCACTCATCAGACAGCTCCAATTTTAACCGCATTATTCTCTTTTTTCATTACTCTTAATAATCTAAAAAATAAGATAATCTTAAGAGGGAAGAAGACACTTTATATTAATTATCCTTGGACAGTTCTGGGTGGGGAGATGATGTTTTTTCCTAACTTCTAAAAGTTTCTTATGTTGTCACTTTTTTTGTAGAACTGGTAAAAAGTTATAGGCAGCACACATTGACTCTAGCTGACCTATTGATTTGAGATCACATAAAGGTATTAACCCAACCTTACTGATGAAAGAACCACTACTGGCCTTATGGGCATATGAAAGACCTATGTGATGATACAGTTGAATAGAGAGTGACATATTCTACAAATATAATAGATGACTATGAGGTCAGGTAGATTAGATTTTTTTTTTGTTTTTTTTAGATTAATATTTTTGAACCAATATAACACAATATGTTTTTGATTGCTTTCAGAGTCTATGGCATATTACTTTCAAATACCCTGAAGGGGTATGAACTATTTATTTCTTAGAGGTGAACATAATTTCTGAAGCAATCAAAAGCCATTCATAATCAAATCTATGAAATAAGATTGATAAATATAACTTCATTTCAAGAAAAGGGAATGGCTTGTTGTGACAGAAGTCACAAACTAATTTTGTTCTGTGACTCAATCTAACAAACCAATTCCCAAGGAGGGGGTAGTTCTGGAAATGTCTTGATCAAGGACAGCATTATGGGAAAGGTGTATAGCCTCCCAGGGGGACTACTTTGAAAGCAATATTCATTTGGATATATAAGATCATGGATTATAAGTTTAGTTTTTTAATAATCCTTGGAAAATATCAGCCTTATTAATGTGTAGTCTTCCCTTATTCTATTGACTTTGTTAAATTTTAAATCTCTCTCCCACTCAAATCATCATTCAGGTATATATCTTCATGATATGATATGTTATTTTATTGTTATATCACATCATATAGAATCATATCTTTAAGTAGCGTTGATTTGTTTGGCAAGGTTTTTTGTTCAGGTTAGAAAACAATAAAAAGCATTTGGGAGTTTCTGATGCTGTAAGTACAATGGAGATACATGGTGTCTATTAAGACCATACTACTATGTGATCAAATAGACCATGATGAGCTTCCCTTCCTCTCACTACAATGCTATCTCTTCTACCATCCATGAAAGAATTGTACATTTCGGGGCTTTAGCCCTATTATCTTTTTCATTCAAAATATATCTGTACAATGCCCCATTTCCTAAATTCCATTTGTGCCAAATACATCTTTTCAAATCGACTTGCGCTGATATGTCAACTTTAAAATATTACGTGGACTCTAAATATTTGTGGATAGGGTGCCAGGCCTGAGGGCGGGGAGAAATGAGTTCAAATCCTATTTCTGACATTAGTCAGTCAACAAGAATTTATTAAAATTATTTATTCTGTGCCAGGATGGGGGTACAAGCAAAGCAGTAAAGAAAAAAAAAACAACAACTTTGTCTTATGATCACAGTTGTCGCTTCAATTCTTGGATTCTCAGTTTTATCATCTCTAAAGCGGGCATAATAATGTATAAAGCTCCTACCTCACAGGGTTCTTATAAGATTCAGGTGAGATGAGATATTTAAAGCATTTTATAAATAATAAAGTGCTATAAACATGCCAGGTGTTTGTTGAAGGATTTGCAGTGGTTGGTGGTGGTGGAAAAAGAGGTGGGCAGATCAAAGGTTAAGAATGAGGTATGTGGTTGGTGGGTCAGGGCACTGCCCTGAGCTGCATAAAATAGAACCAGACCTGGAGGAAGGCCTTTCACAGCATTTGGAAGATGCCTTTGAAAGGCAGATAATGGGCAGCAGGTGCTCAGAATGAAAAATACAGATGGCTTCAGGTCTGTGTAGGTGGATCAAGTACTTACACCAATAAAATGTCAACTTCTTGTAGAAAGGGAAAGGGGTTTTTGTTTGTTTCGTGGGGTTTTTTGTTTGTTTTATATTTCCACTGCCTACTCCAGTTCCTTGAACATAGCTCTAGTTTAATATTTGCTTGTTATATGACAGTGCCTTGAATTTGTGTGGTAAACAGATCCAGAGAACAACTTAGTCTGACATGCAGAGCTGTTGAGATAAATAACTAGTATAAATTACAATCCACTGTTTTTGCAAAAAAAAAAAAACAACCCTCCAAAACCAATATAGGATCCCAGAATTTTAGATCTGGGACGTGTTTTGTGTGTATTTATATGCCTCTGGGTGTGTGCATAAGTGTGTGTGTGTGTGTGTGTGTGTGTGTGTGTGTGTGTGTGTGTAATCTTTCAGTTGTGTAGAGTGACACCTTATCTACTTATAATCATCAGGGCCCTATTAGTCTTGCTTAACTGAGAAGTTAAGCCAGAAAGGATGCAACTAACATTTATTAAGATTACTTATTACAAACCAGGCATTGTCCCTAAGTGATGGGGATATAAATCAGAAAAAGACAGTCCCTACTCTCAAGGAGCTTACAATCTAATTGAAGAAGACGAGACACAAAAGGAAGCTGAAAGGTGGGGAGTACAAGAGGGTACCTGGGCACAGGGCTATGATGAAGACACTAAAGGGGCTGAAAGCAACCAAAGAAGCTGGTGGCAAAGAGGGAGTTGGGGTTTTAAGCTCTATCTCAAGAGAGGTTATAGGGGGAGTCCTTTGCTCCTCCTTCCTGTCAGAGTCAGAAACAGCTGAGGGCACTGATGACTCATGAGTAGCAAGAATCATGCAGCTACTACCCAGGACTTCCAAACTCAAAGGGCAGTTTCATGCTAATTATCCTATCCTGCTTCTCTAATTTTTCTCAAATTAAAGTCAGTAGTGATATACTAATGTAAAGAAATAGATGGACAAAAGCCATTTGCATTCTATATATGTATGTATGTGTGTATATACATATACATATGTATATTTTATCTATCTGTTCAATATACAGGGACAATTATCAATGGAAGAACCACAACTCTGCTATTTGTTGGGTTCACTAGACCTGGAGAGTAGCCTCTCTCCCTGCTGACAGGTCGACTCTTTGTAAGAGCAGAAATAACAGCCTTTATACCACTTAACTGTCAACAATGTATATACAAGCATATGTTGAAGGTATTAACCATGTGGGAGCCATTTAGGGATCAACCAAAGTCATTCAACCCTTAGAAGCTTCCAGAGCAGCACTTTTGAAAAATAGCTTTGGACCATGGTGACTTCTTTGGCAGTTGACATATTGGGCTTATTCTGCAGGGGGGGAAGGAGTTCATAACACCTTGATCCTAGCTTTTAAAAAAGGGGGAATATTACCAGCTTCCAGTTTTGATGTGTGAGCTTTTCTGTGAGCACTGCTTCTGGGATTCAGTGGGGTTCCTTATGTGTGTCTGTTTGTTTTAGTCATTCATTGCCTTATCTCACATACAGGGATGTGTCATATTTAACCAAGGAAGAGTAGTAATATATGAAGCAGGCATATTTCATTTTCACATAATTTTAGGCATGGAGCTGGAAATTAAAAGACATCTGCTTCAATCCTTTCATTTTAATGATGAGGAAAACAGAGCCATAACCAGGGTGGGGCAGCTAGGGCAGAGTAAAGAGACCAACACTCCTTCTACTGAGGAGAAACAAATGAATTCAGCCCCTAGTTAGAAAGAATAAACAAAACGTAAAACTAGCTAGCATCGCTGGCTTTTGGGTGTGTAATTTTTTTTCCTAACTCATACCACTCCACACATGATCATTGTGGTCTCCCCAGTGTCAGGATGAGAATGCATTTCGTTCTCTTTTTCCTGGACACGTTTTTTCCCAGGTGCCCTGGGCACAGTAATCACAAATTTAAGCTTGGAGGAAAGGTGAGGCTGAGGAGCACTAGGAGAATTTTTACTTTCTTGTTGTTGAGCGGCAGAGCCAGGATTTGAAAGCCAGGGCATCTCTCTCCAGATGATATGCCATCCACCAAAGTCACAGCCTCCCTCCTCTCTTAGCTTCTCTCTTCATTAACATCCCCCACTTTTTCAGGTCTGAATATGAGGCTTTAAAGATTGATGTTCTCTGACCTGCATTAATTTATTATCTTTAATTTGAAAAACAAGGTGGGGTAGGGCATGCTTTCTCTTATGACTTTTGAATCTAGAACTCCTTCCCTGACAACATGTGGTACACAACTGAGAAAAGCAGGAAGGGGGCAGGGGGAGGGGACTTATTTTTACCATTCGGCAGCAAAAACAGCTGAAGCAGGTAAGATGGTTATGCTACGTCAGACCTGAGCAACATGTAGCTTTATCTGTTCTCTGCAGCAAAGGCGTCCGGAGGAATGTGGGGCAGTCTTCCGTAGTACAATGAGTCACTCATTAAAGGCCATTGACACCCATGAAACACTCGCCCCAGAAAGCAGAGCTGTTGGCAACAGGGTGTTATCAGAAGAAGGCAGAGTGTGGCATCTGCCGACCAGGCATGCCTTTATTTTCTCCAAACAAAAAAAAAAAATCCTTAGAATAACTTGAAAGGTCGTTCATGCCTATTTTCTTTGAAGTTCAAGCTTCTTCAATTTTCAAATATTGCATTATAACCTCAAAAAAGTTATTCTCAAATGTTGAGATGCCTGGATAGCTGTAAATCAAATCTTTTATATTCATGTATTTGAGAATACTGGTAGAATATGGCAATACATGAAGGGTTAGTGATTTCTCCATTGGGAATATAGGAAGGGTCAGTGATTTCTTTAATATAAGGAACTTCTAGTACCAGCCCTCGGGTCAGGAGGACCTGAGTTCAAATCCAGCTACAGACATGTAACACTAGGGATATGAACTTGGGCAAGTCACTTAACCCCAATTGCCCTGCCTTCCCCCCTCCAAAAAGCAAATGCACACACACACACATACACACACACACACACACGGGACTTCTCCCACCAATGATTTCATATAAGTCCCAGGGAATGGAATCCTCACCCATTCTTTGTCATGTATCCACCCCCTTGGACATCAGGTTAGTTTAATGGACCCCTTCTAAGAATAATGCTTTAAAATCCATAAAATATAATACAAAAGATTACTAAGGAAAATAAGGCTACTATAACTCAGTTATCAATATACATATACATATAAATATGTATATATACACATATATGTATACACATGTGTACATATATACATATAAATATGTGTATACACATACATGTATACACTTGTGTACATATATACATATAAATATGTGTATACACATATATGTATATACATATATGCATATAAATATGTATATATACACATATGTACATATATGCATATGAATGTGTATATATACACATATGTACATATATACATATTATATATGTGTGTATACACACACACACACACACATTCCCCGGTTAAGATTTCTGTCCTAGGGAGATACCCAGGTGATAAGAAAGGCTAAGGAACTCATCCATAGTCACAAAGGTAGTGAGTGTTAGAGGGTGGGATTTGAACTCGGTGCTCCCTTCATTCAAGATCTGCACTCTATTGCACCATGGTTACCCTTCCGCCATAATTATGTGATATTTATAGCCATTATAATCACATACTGAAAGCAATGATGATGATGACAATGCCCCAGTTGGCCCATCCAACAGGTTCAAGTCTTATCCCTGCCATATACTAACTCAGTATGCAAAAGCCCAAGATGATTCCTCCTCCTCTTAGTGCCTAAAGATAGGAGTTGCATTATGTTAACAACTATTTGACTGGAGAAATGCTTTTCCGAATGTGTGCCCTCCTTGCCCACTTCTCCCTGAATGGCAAAACCAAGTCAAATCAAAACAAATATTTCTTTTCTTCTAACCTTTAACCCAACCCTTTCTTACCCCTTTATTTTCTTTTTAGGGCTAGTGTTGTTGTTTTTGAAGGGAGAGCCATCCAGATCTTAGATTTAGTGGATATAGAAAAACTGGATCTCCCCATTGCCTACTATAATATAATCTCTTTGAGTAAAGAGACCATTTTTATTTATTTGTCCACACCCACTAGGTTAGTAATAAATACCTGTTAAATTGGATTCCTAACTCCCAGTACAAATTGCCTTCATGCAGATTTGTCCGTCAAGGTCTTGGAGAATCTTGGGGTGGGGGTGGCATGGAGAAGATAGATCACTTTACCAAGGTGATACATCCCATATGTGTTGGGAGACAAGACCTTGAACACAGGTATTCCTGACTTTGAAGCTAGCTCTGTGCCCTTCTGTTTCTCTCAAGGGTCCTCCTGGTATCACAATGTCAATATCTTATTGTGGTGAGACCCATGTGAGATAACATAGGAAAGCTCTCTATAAATGTCTGCTAAATTGACTGCAACTTTACACCAGCCTTCCTTCTACTCACTGATCTGGTTAAACTCCTTAAACCTCCCTGAGGATATAAGATCATTTACTCTTGTCTGACCAGGAGTGGAAAGTCATCAATGCTAGCTGAAATGTAATGGACAGCTCCGAGCGACTTCACAGGCCTGGTGGAATGTCTCCAGATCTTCAGACAGGGAGCCTCAATGCTACAGCATGCTCCTTCCATCTCTCTCATGGCCAAGGATGCAGCTCCATCCTGATGAAGCACACTGTTAGGACAAGCCCCCAAGGCAGCCCACATCATCAGCCTTTAACCGTAACCTTGCAGACAGAGGCATCTCATCAAAAAGTTTAACTTTGTGGGGCACACTTGTAACAGTTGCTTCTTTGTTACCTCTTTGAATAATTCCCTTGGTCCTATACTTCTAGGGATGAGTTTGATCAGACACAAACCATAATGGAGTAATTACTAGTCAGCCTGGTGAAATATTAGGATCACTGGATATCACGTCAAAAGGAAGACTTCTACTGCTTACTCCCTATGAATGCCTAGCTCACGAGTAATATTTAAATGCTTAATAGATTGATTAATCTTGGGCAAGTCACTTCAAGTCCTTCTTTGGGCCTCAGTTTACTCATATGTAAAATGAAGGGGTAGAAGTCGGTAACCTCTGAAGTGCTCTTCAGCTTTAGACCTGTGATCTTATGAATCATTTACTATATCTGTGACCTTAGGAAAATCATTCATGCTGGGCCTCTGTTTCCTCCCCTGTAAAACAATAAGGTTGGACCAGGTGACTGCTGTGCTCACCTCTATGTCTCAGTCCACACAGCTATGACTAGAAGTATGTATCCATCCTTTCAGGCTTCCTTCCTTTTCTCTTAAAAATCATTGTGATCAGTTTTACCTAATGTCTACTTTTTAAAAGATATTCCAGAACATTTGACCAAAGTGTGTGTGGGAGATGGTGGGGGAGGGGGAAATGGATATTG
The DNA here is from genome assembly GCA_011680675.1 of Gymnobelideus leadbeateri. Classification (NCBI taxonomy): domain Eukaryota; kingdom Metazoa; phylum Chordata; class Mammalia; order Diprotodontia; family Petauridae; genus Gymnobelideus; species Gymnobelideus leadbeateri. The sequence continues at coordinate 264,610 of WOXC01002202.1, read as the reverse complement.
GGGTAGGAGGGAATAGTTTGAGGCGACCATTTGCTTGATGAGAGGGAAGAACTAGCTAATGCATTCCAAAATTGGGAGTGATCTCTGCCTCCTTCTTCCCTGGCTGCATAATAGCAGTAAGTGCCATGAGTGGGCTGTCATGTGGGGGATCCCTGCTACTTAGATAGGAGCAGCTTCCTTCTAATTACAGTGGCTGTGGGTTGATTATTGGAGGCATCGGACTGTTGGTCTAAAGACAAATCTTGTTCAAACTCTTGAACACTGTACATTCTGTAATCAGTCCCCTCCTCCCTTGTTTAGATGTCTATCACCCTTCTCTTGGAGGGGGAAGAAAAATACCATCTTTCATTTGAATTTGGCTTGTTCTGAGACAAGAGAGAGAGAAAGAGAGTGGGGAGGGAGAGGGAAGGAGGGAGGGAAGGAATGAGAGAAAGAGAGGGAGGGAGAGAAAGGGAGGAAGGGAAGGAGAGAGAGAGAGAGAGAGAGAGAGAGAGAGAGAGAGAGAGAGAGAGAGAGAGAGAGAGAGAGAAAGAGAGAGAGAGAGAGAGTCCCCGACTAACCCAAGGCTCCAAGGCTGAAGCCAATCAGGAAACCTAATGCCATCCAATTCTATACCAAACAGGGCTTTGGAACACTCTTAATTCAGGTCCTTGTTTGTGGGGTCTGTATTCATTGCAATAAAATTTATTCCTAAAGAATACAGGATGTGTGTGCCTAAAGATAATTCAGATTGGATATGAAGGTAATATGTACAACCCATGTTGATATAGGAGTTTTGGCATCCTGTATGTTTCTTTCAAGGCTTTTTTGCTTACTTCCCTGGCTTTATTTAGTCATCTGAAGTAATAGCCATTTTTGATTCTTTGAAGAAACTTAAATGATAGGTTTTTTTTTTTTGCTAGTTCATTAGAATGTCATTTCAATTTGTGCTCCATCAATTCAAAATCTGTTATGAATCCAAAAGGAACAAAACTGGACTGAAAATGTGATTTTGTGCCATCTATGAATGAAGAGTTGGTTATATAAATTCAATGTATGAATATCTTTTTAAAATATTTAAAGGGAAAATTTACAGCATCTATAAATACTTCAGAAGTAGCTATTTCTATAAAATCACTTGATACCAAACCACAAGTTTTGTTTTCTTTTTGTTTTGTTTTGTTTTGACAAACCTAGTTACTGAAAGACTTTTTACAGCTCCTACCATTAAGATTGTAACTAGACCTGTGAAATGATATAGGGAAAGCATTCATTAGGAAACTCCCTCTACCAAGTCTGGATTTAAGGCCTATTCTCTCTCTACTGTGCCAGGTTTCCTCTCAGTAATAATAATAAGGGATGTTTTATAGCACCTTAAAGTTTGCAAAACTTTTTATCTAGATTATCTCACTTCAACCTTCTAACAACCTGGTTAAGTAGGATTTTATTGAATTTGATTTGATTTATCCAATCCTACAATTTCATTGGTGTAGGTGTCTCCCAGTGTGAAAATTCCTTCTACTGATACAAATTGGCACCCCTTCTGTGACCTATGTTCTAAGAGATTTTCTTGGGTCACTGAAACCTTAGGGGACTTGCACTTCATGACTCAGCAAGCCTGTTTCAGGGACAGGATGAGAGCCCAGGTCTTTCTAACTCCAAGGCTGGACCTTCACCCAATAAATCAAATTGCCTTAAAGTTTACAAAGTATAAAAAGTTCATATTAATGCATTTTAGACTTAAAACAAAGTGATGTAGGCCCTATAAGTACCATTATCTTGATTTTTCAGCTAAGGAAACTGAGTTTCAACAGAACTAAGTGACTTGTCAAGAGGCACACAGGTACTAAGTATTGGAAACAAGAGTCAGCATTAAGCCCCGATCCTACCTCCACCCATAGAAAATCTTGCCTTCTCTGATAACATCAGTCCATACTGTGTGTCCTTGGCAGGTGCCCTCTTGGTGATCACATAGGCCTGTGGATCAAGTGCTGGAATTGGAACCAAGAAGACCTAATCAGGCTTTCTCCTGACATTTACTGTTTGACCTCAAGCAAGTCACTGGAAGCCTGATATTCGTCATATGTAAAATCTGCCCTCTAAGCTTTTGATAGCTTTAAATCTATGGTGCTATTAAAGTGATAAAATCTGCATTTCTTTGACAATATTCTGTCATCTGGACATTTCACTGATTTGAACTATTGGACTATTGGACTCTTCTGCACTGAGATTTGTGGATTTCTTGAGCAAGCCTGTTCACCACTCTGAGTCTCAAGTTTTTTTTTTAATCTATAAAATAGAAATACTTTTACAAATAACTTTATAGTTATTGGGAGTAGCTAGAGTGGTCTAGTGGATAGAAAGCCAAGCCTGTCTTCCTGAGTTCAAACCTAGCCTTGGATACTTACTTGCTGTGTCACCCTGGACAAGTCACTTAACCCTATTTGCCTCAGTTTCCTCATCTGTAAAATTAACTGGAGAAGGAAATGGCAAACCACTCTAGGATTTCTGCCGAGATAACCCCAAACAGAGTCACAAAAAGTTGGACACAACCGAAAAAAAGACTGAATAACAATAAAATATAAAATCTTAAGGTTTACAAAATACTTTACAGATATTGTTTCATATTATTCTCACACAACCTTGAGAGGTAAATGCTATTATTATTGTCACTTTACAGATATGGAAAATGAAGCAGACAAAGAGTAAGTGACTTGTCCAGGGTCACCCAGTTACCTACTGTACTACCTAGCTGACTCTAAACTGAAATAATGCATGGAAAGTGCGTTGCAAACCTTGAATCAAGATTGGGAAAAAAATAACATCATCACTGGGAAAGCATAATAGTATGGTGGAAAGAACACCAAACTTGCTGCCTGCTGGACCTGAATTCGAATCCCGACTATGACAGTACCTTGCATGGTTGTTACAGAGATCAAAAGAAATCAATTTTTTAAAACTTAGTGCCAGGCATATAGTGGGTGCTTAAGAAGTGCTAGCTTTCTCTCCTTCACCCATATAACTTGAACCCCTCTGGACCTCAGTTTCCTTATCTGTAAACATACTTAATTTCCAATCCAGTTTCTGTACCTTACTGTCTGGATGACCCTGAGGAAGTAATTACACTTTGTATGGACTCAGTTTCATCATACTGAAGATGAGGCACTTAGATTAGATGACCTTGATAGTTTCTCTTTCAGCTCTAAATCTACAATCAGATTCTGATTCCTGAAAATCCTTTCTCTCATTTGTAGCAAAGGAAAATGGTTTTAAGTTCTAACAAAGAAAAGAATGAGGCTGATCTGCAGCTAATTGGTGGTCTTGAAAGTTTATCTAAGCTGACATCTGCATAGAAAAGGAGTAGAAAACTGGCGATTCTCTCCCAGTGCCCCTTCCCCTCACTGCATGAGAAAATAAAAACTAGGGATTGAGCAAATACCTGAAATGAAAGGAGGTGGTGTCTGAGGGATGGGGGCATTATTAGAAGAGTTAGAAATAAACTCTTTTACTAACTTGTATACTTCTATGTATCTGGGAGATGTCAAGGGTAGTAAAGGGTGGTAAAGAGCAAATCAAAGAATTCTCTGATAGCCAATGCTTGGTAAAATGCACCTTGTAGAGAATGTCCCCATTGCCAGAACCCTTCCCCAGTCTGAACAGTCTTTCCCAGAGGAATAGAGGCTGATGAGTAGGAGTTCCTGGCTTTGAAAGAACTGCCAAAGTCTGTCTCCGGCTCTCTTTCCCTGTAGCAAACTGTTGGTAAGGAGGAGGAGGAGGATTCGGCATAAGGTATGCTATCATTATATTTATTCAGCGTCTTCAACACTGCAATTTATTTCGGTGCCCCAAACAAGCTCGATTGTTAAATCTAGGTACTCTTGCACAAAATGAAACAATTGGACTGAATCCCTACTGAATTATGCATATGTCTTAGCTGAGAGTAGCAATTCTGGAATAATAGCCTAGTTCCTGCTGCAAATCCAAACTGCTTCCCATCCTTATCTGTATACAAGTGGGGACTTTCTTTCCCAGCCAGACCCTGAAATCATTTGGATGATTTTTGCAGGTTTCCTGGGTGACTGAAGCATCTTCAGCCTCTCAGCAGATAGGTATCTCTGTCTCTTTTGACCAACACTGTTGCTTCTAAAAATTCCTATCTTAATAGAAGGCATCTTGTTTAAAAATAGAAAACAGTAAAGAATTTCAAGTTCTCCAACTTCTATTGAATTAGTGAATCATTGTGTTGGGAGAGATGTACAATTTAGAAAGACACTGTCCTTGCCTTCATGGTGATTATAATCAGAAGTAGGACCCACAGATAAGTATGCTTAATAGGCTATCATAAGTGCCACAAGGCATGAAATCTAATTGCTTTCTGAAATAAGAGAAGAAATAACAAATCAATTCAATAATGAATTCCCAAATAAATATAACTATCAATCATTTGCCATGTGCCAAGCATTGAACTTACAAATATTAAAGCAAAGCCAACTGTGTCAGGTAGTAAGGACGCAAAGGCAAATATAAAATTCTTTGAGGAACTTATTGTTAGCTGAGTGAGACAACAGGTTCATGCAGAGGTCCATACAACCCAGGTAAAACTTGGTTTTCAAGAAGAAGTCACTGGCAGCTATAGGGAGTCAGGAATGGTGATGAATTGTAGGTCTAGAACTGGAAGAGAGCTGAGAGATGATCAGAGCTAACCCTCTCATTTTAAAGATGGGGAAACTGAGGCCTAGAGAAATTAACTGACTTGTCCATCCACCAATGTGCCAGGCATGTCACCTAACTGAGCAGGTGAGATCTCTCAGATTTTATCTCTTCCTTTATCTCCAACTGCTTTCTTGATATTTCTGCCTGATGGGCCATAAACATTTCAAACTCCAAGTGTCAAAAACAGAACTCCATAATTCCCTTCCTTCTAACTTCCATTTGTGGTATTGCAGATACTGTCATTCATTTTTCTAGTCACCAGGGTTTATAACTTAGGTGTTGCCCTTGACTCTTTGCTTTCCCTCACCCTTTACATGCAATCACTTTTTGTGTCTCAATGATTCTACCTACTCAGTATCTTACATCTGTCCCATCCCTTGTACTCATACCAAAAGCCACCTCCCCACACAGTCCAGGTTGTTATCACCTCTCACCTGGAGTATTGCCATAGCATCCTCATTGGTCTTCCCTCCTTCAGTGTCTCCCCTCTCCGATCCGCCCTTTTTGCAGCTGCCAAAGTGATTTTCCCAAAGCACCGATCTAACCATACCGGTATCCTGTTCAAGATGCTTCACAGCTCACCATTTCTCAGAAGCTCTTCTATTTAGCATTTAAAATCCTTCCCAATCTGGCTCAAATCTACCTTTCTAGGCTCATTACGCATTACTCTCCCCTACACACTCTCTGTTCCAGCCAAGAAAAAGCCTACTTGCTGGTTTCCCATGCACAATATTGCCTCTTCCCTCTTGTTTCTTCTGCACAGTCTTTCTCCCATCCATGGCATCTGTTCCTTCCTTACCTGCATCTCTTGGAAGCTTTAGTTTCCTTCAAGGCTAAGCCCAGGTTCTCCTCCTTCAAGAGCACTCTCTTAATCCCTTCTTCTTCCCCCTTTCAGTTATCAATGCCTTCCCCCAAAACTACATACCTATTTACTATATATCCTGGATTATCTATGAACAAATAAGTATCATGATCTCCCTGGTAGGATGATAGCAGCTTGGGGGCGGGGGTTGGCTCACATTTTTCTATGTCCCCATCACCTCATACTACATTTATCTTAATTGAGTCTGGGAAATGATCTTGTGCCTTTTGTCTCACTACTACCTGATATAGTAGCAGGTTTTGCTTTTCGGAAATATTTGCAACAACTCATCCATTTGAGGTCTAGGAGATGGCCAGAAAGCCACAACCAACCAGTTACACATCACTCCATGGCTGCACACTGAGTGAAGAAAGGAAGGAACAAATGGGTGATGAAATACCTGAAGGAGGAGAGATGAGCTTAAACACAGGGAATGAAGTTTTCTCATTTGCCAAGTGTAGGTGGGATGGTTACTCACCTGCCAGAGGCCTGAGACACGGGAGCTCTGTGCCACTGAAATACACATCAGCAGCAATTAGAGGGGCAGTCTAAATACCAAACACTAGACTTGGCTGTTAAGAACAGGACACATGGAGAACAACGCTGGACCTTTAATGCGGCCAGGTTATGAAAAACGAACATTTCAGACAGGAGTTCCAAGAGAATATTTGGCCTGAAAAATTGAAAGTTACCTCTGTATAAATAATAACATATGGATATTAATCCTATTAATCATCCTTGTTATCATTATGTTTACAATTATTTATACAATAGTATTGTGATTATAACATTTTATAGCGCTTTATGGATTACTTCCTTCCCCCAAATACTCTTGAGTTAAGAATTGAAATAATTATTGTCCCTACTTTTTAAATTTGAAAACTGAGTCTCAAAGAACTCTAAGCTTTTATTAAATGCCTAATATGGTCAAGGCACTGTGCTAAGCCCTTAGGGGTATGAAGAATGGCAAGAGAGAGTCCTTGTTCTCAAGGACCTCACAACTGAAAAGAGCAAGCAACAAACAGATTCCAAAAGCTATATAGGGGGAAAATTGGAAGTGGTTAATGGAGGGATGGTCCACAATTAACAGGCATTGGGAAAGACTTCTTCTTAAGGGTGAGATTTTAATTGGACCTTAAAGGAGGCAAGGAGGCAGAGATGAGGAGGAAGACATTCTAGGCATGACCAAAAACCAGAGCAGAATGATACAGCTCGGTGGCACAGTGAATAGAGCACCAGCCCTGGAGTCAGGAGGACCTGAGTTCAAATCCAGCCCCAGACATTTAACATTTACTAGCCGTATGACCTTGGGCAAGTCACTTAACCTCAATTGCCCAACCTATCCCCTCAAAAAAAAAGGGGGGGAAAGGTAGAGGGTCTCGTTCATGGAACAGTAAGAAGGCCAATGTTACTGGATAGGGAGCAAGGTGTCAAAAGACGGGAAATGAAGGGGATGGGTTATGAAGGGCTTTGAACACCAAACAGAGGATTTTGTATTTGATCCTGGAGGTTTTAGGGAGCTATTAGAGTTTGGATATGTGATGTGACATACAGATGGGTATATTTATGTGTGTACCTACATATGTGGATGTGTGTAGATGTGTGTGTTTATGTGGGTCTAAAACCTTTTCAATTTGCTTCATTGGCAGTGTTATCTATTGTCCATCAGAAGCCATATCTGCACACCCATCCTGTGTAATGTATACTCATCTCTTCCTATAAATTAGTGATAGGGAGCATTATAGTTATAATGAATTAGAATATTTATTAATGTTTTGCCAAGGACCTAATAAACTCCAAATGTGATCATGAAGAGTCAGATGTCACTGAAATGACCGAACAACAATATATATTTACTATATGTAACATATGGATATAGATCTACAGTTTTACTAGTTTATAGATGTGATATTCATGTACAGTAGTATGTATATGTACATGTATAGCACATCTATAATTTATAGTATGTATACCAGTATTTGTATATATACATATATGTAGGTATTATATGTATGCATTGCTGGCTTATTCTTTTTTTCATTTAGAGGCTTACAAGGCTGGGTTTGCAGTTGGACCTGGATGTAAATGTCATTTCTGACACATGCTAGCAGTTTGGATCTGGAAAAGTTTTAAAATTTTCTAGTGTCCCAAGCATGTCGCTAGGACTTAGCTACACTAGGTTGTAGATAGATTATGATGTGTGCGTGTTGGTGGAGGGAGCTTCTCAGACTGACAATAGTCACAGATCTCTCCCATCTTCATGGATTCTTTTGGCAAGCAAAGCCTGTGACATGAGGGGCAAAGCATCTCCTTTCTCATCATGCAGGAACATAGTTCCTGGCTGCAGCCCATCTCCAGCCCTCCTGTGGGGCTCTGACAAACAGATCAATCATACCATAACAAGAATTCCCTTGACAACCTCCTCTTCTTTTCAAAATGATGCTCATTCTCCTTGGGTGTGCAATTCCCTGCCATCCTAGGGGTGCAGACACATCAGCATGTAGGCAGCAGATTAAAGAGTTCCATTTGCATCAGAATGAGTGCAGCAATGGTCAGAATGCATCACTCTTAGGATAATGTGTTGGGCTCCCATCAGGAAGAGATCTTTAGGCTCTTCTCAGATTTGCCCTAGGGACACAACTCAGGGATCTCAGAGCACTATCAAGAATCTGGGCTTGGCAGTCTCATCTCCCCACATATCAGGGATGTTATAAACTCCTTGGAAAATTGAGTCCATTGCTAGCTACTAGACATCACTCACCATAAGCCCTAAGGAATTATAATACAGTAGAAGGCAGAAAGATAGGACTAATGCTAACCAAGTGATCTTCATTATGGAAACAAGGCTTCTTAGTGCTCAAATCCCCATCCTCCACCCAAGATTTTGGATGAGCATTTCTTTTTTTTTCCCCTAAGGGGTCTCCCTACCTCAGGAGGGAGGAATAAATTAGGTGCCCAAACTACAACCATAAGTCATGTATGGAACAACCAGCTTTGTTCTCATATAGAGAGGGGGATGCTTAACAAGAAAAAAATATATATGTAAAATTATTACAGTGCATTGAGAGGCTGGCATTCCAGCTTTGCTGGGACGTTTGCGACAGGGCTTCTCATTAGCTATTTTATTTTTCCCTCTGTTGAGCCCAGTGCAATCTATACTATGTGGAATCCTTTCTTTCTGACGTGTTCTCTCTTTGTTGGTGAGTCTTTAATTGTCACTGTTTTAGCTGCAACTGCTCCAGGTGACAATAGCCCAATGCCCAGATGCCCTGGCAGGTGGGAAAACGCCAGGCTTCACAAAGCTCTATTAAAAGAAAGAAGTCACAAATAGGAGGTAGTTCCAGCCTAAACGCAGAAGGCTACATGCTGTGCTCATGAATTGGCACAATGGGGGGAAGTATACACTCTCACCAATACTTCAGAGCACCTTGAGGTTGTTAAGAAGGAGAGGACTTATGGGCCGAAATTGTCCCTTGCATATATCCAAAGGGTTCAAGCTCAGTCACCAATTCAAAGTGTCCTTGTGGCAAATCGAAAGAAGGCAGAGGATATCTATGCCTTCTCTGAAGTCAGGAGAAAGAGTGCCTCCATAATGGAACCCCAAGGACATCAACTGGTATCCTTAGGATACAGATATAAGCATGTAGAATGGTGCTTGTACTGTCAGCAGCCACTCTGAAACTACCTTTCCTTGTCCTGGTGAAGGGTTCATTGTAGGTAGGGGTGTGTGTGTGTGTGTGTGTGTGTGTGTGTGTGTGTGTGTGTGTGTATGAGATAGAGCTAGAAAGAAAAAAACAACTCTATAATTTCTTCCCCATCTCCAAAGATCCTTCCCCCAGAGGAAATTTCTCCCCTCAGAGGAGGTCTATATATTATAGTGGAAAGAATACTGTGTTTGACATCAGAGGTCTTTTTAAAAAATAAATTTATTTTAAATTTAAATACTAAAATACCCCATAAGAAAAGAAAAGAGAAACAGTATAAGGGTTAAATACTAAAACTTAAAATACAAAATAAGAAAAAAAAACATTGCCATGTGCACAGCAAAACATAAGAGAGGATTCAAAATATATAGCAATAAATTTCCATTTCAAGAAAATCTATATTATAAATACTACATACTGTGTTGAGAGCTGTCTGTCTTTGCTTCTTTATTTTCTTTTGTTCTCTCTTCTGCACTTTTTACTTTGCTCTTTACCCCACTTCCTTCTGCTCTCCCAAGAAGGATACAATCATAAGTGGATACATACATACATGCATGTATGCATACATACATATGCACACATGCACCTGCATATATGTATATATTTACACACATATGCATACACCCACCCACACATATACATACACACAATACATATACTTATATATCTATAATCATACTCATACATATATATTCATATGCATCTATGTAAAACTGTTCTATAGTTATTTGTCTTCTGTTTATCTGATTGTGGATAACAACTTCCTTGATAAATTCAAATCTTTCCATATTTTTGTAAGCTCGCCAACTCATCATTTCTTACACCTCAGCCATATTCCAATCTTATACTGGCTGGTTATTTTAAATAGTCTAAAACAGTGTTGATTAATATTGCTGATATATAGTGTAGTTTTCCTGCTTTTCTCTTTTGATTAAAGATCTTGAATTCAAATCCTGACTCTGCCTTCTCCATTTTTTTAAACTTCATTTACATGAGTTATTCTATCAAGCTTTGTATTTATTTTTTTCATTTATTAAACCTCCATTAAGCTCTTTCTAGGGCCCATAATGTAATGGATTGCTCTGGAAGGAGGGCCTAGGTTGGAAATCTCACCTTAGCTATGTGTATGCTGGCTGTGTGTCTCTGGATAAGTCACCAAAAATAATAATAATAATATCAATAGTACCCACTTCTGGGTTGTTTTAGGCATTGGATGTTTGTAAAGAGCTTAGCACCATTCTTGGTGAATATGAGCACTATATAAATAATAGCTATTATTGTTTTTGTGGTTGTGGTTGTAGATAAGGAGGTGAAAATATTTCCCCTCTCTCTTCAAATGTATTGAATTCACTAAAAAATGTAGACTATCATCATTTCAAGCAATATAACATATAATTTAGAAGTGAAAGAGCCTTCAGAGAATAACTAAACTGGATTCCTAATTTGACAAAAGAGCAAAGCTATGAAGAGACTGGCCTTTGCTCATGCAAGAAACAGGCGATTAGGACCAAACCCAGGTCCTCTGACTCCATCACCAGGATGCTCTCCATGGTACCACAGTGCTCACCCTGAAATGAGATATCTAAGTGTAAGTTTCCTAATTGCATGTTGTTGAAATAGTTTACAAAATTCTGTGCCCTCAATTTAAAATAACATTAGGTGACCTGACAGTAATCTGAATGATAAAATAGTGATAAGATTTCTTACTCTAAGATAATTTAAGAAGTCTCTGGGATCTGAGATTGATTTAAACTTCATCAATAGATGAATAACCGGACTATGATTCTATTTCTGATGAATTAGTTGCATAGCAAAGGGACTCTGGACTAGTGTAGTATGTAGAAATCCAGCCAAAGAACCTAAAAGTCCTGTATCAAGTACTGTCTTTGATCCTGGACCAAATTGCTTAGCCTTTCCCAGCCTCAACCAAGATACTGAGACAGAGAAGAACCAACTTGTGTTAACAGAACACTTCCATTCCCCAAGAGCTCCTAAACCAGATAGGTCTATTTTCCTTCCCATGTGTATAAAATGAAGTGGTAACTGTTTGAAACAGAAAGTTTGACATTTGTATAGGAATTGAAGGTTCCCAAAATGCTTCAACTATATGATGTACCGGAGCTTCCCATATACCCTGTGGGGTAATTACTGCCTTCATTTTATTACCTGTGCAATGATTATCTTCATGTTACAGCTAGAGAAATGGAAGTTCAGAGAGGTTAATTATCTTTCATAACATCATACGAGTAGTGTTGGAGGCAGGATTGGAGGCCATGACTTCCTGACCCTGAGTCTATCCCTCTATCCACTACAAAATGGCATAAAGTTCATTTGGTTGAAAGCGGCCTTACCATAGGATTATCTCTCCATACAGTCACCCAATAAACAGTTGAAGAAAAGCCTTGCAAATTTATCAGAATGTCATCTCCAGGTACTGAGTTGGAAAATTAGTAACTGGTGAAGTGTGGGATAGTTTAAAGGTGTTGCTGCATGAGCCAGCCTACCTGCTTTCAGCTCCTGTAGTAATAGAAAGATGCTAATCATTTTGGTTGATATTTAAAATGTCAGATGATTTTAGGATAGAAATAAAGAAGGAAAGTCGAGTGTCCTTCAGATCATGTATCCTAATAATGTAAAGGAAAACAAAACAATAGGAACATGCCTCTTAAATCATTTTCCCCTTAAACATCATGAAATTCCCACAAAGCGATTGATCCTCTTTGGAGAAGACTACCAGATTTTTCCCTCTCCTCTGTATCTAGGAAAGGAAGGATGGAATAGTTCATGGAGGGCTGACCTTAGCATCCAAAAGACTTAACCTCTACCTGGAGTTAAGGAGGCCTGGGTGCAAGGCCCACTTCTGACTCATTTTCTATGCTAACCACTTCCTAGTGAGCCAGGGAACTCTCTAAGAGTATAACTCTCAGAAGAGTTACCCAGTCAGTGCTACATAGGAGGTGACTAATGAATGTTTATTGATTGATTAATAAATGGATCCATACCAACTCCACATTTGGAGTTCCCTGGATTAATGAAATCACAAAGAAATCTTTACTTACACAGACACACACATACCCTTAAACAAAACACATTTACACACACACACACACACACACACACAAATGATGACTAATAATGTGTTCCTCTGCCTAGTTCTTTCTTTCTTTTTTTTTTTTTGCTTTTTGGAGGGTAATTTGGGGTTAAGTGACTTGCCCAAGGTCACATGACTAGTTTTTGTGTTAAGTGTCTGAACTCAGAACTCCTCCTAACTCCAGGGCCAGTGCTCTATTCACTGTGCCACCTAGCCACCCCTGTGCCTAGTTCTTTCTTAAAAGGGTTGTTATTAATTATTTTCCTTTCTCAAAGTGGGACTCTCATATTTACTTGTAGGTGGCCCTGGGTTCCCAAAGGCTGGGTTAGTAAAACAAAAATTTCTAACAGTTCATACCAAGCTAGAATGGTTTTGTCTATGGGTGCAATAAGAGAAGACGAGACTAACTGTGTGTGCTTGATCATCACATACCCTCTCTGAGACTCAGTTTACTAATCTTTTAATGAGGGGCTGAGACAGGGTGGGTTTTGTTTTCCCTTCCATTGCTAAATTTATGATCATATGGTTGCATGGTACTTAGCAATGAATAGACTCTTAACAATTACTTGTTCCCTTCCCTTCACTTTTCCCTTCTAAATTCAGAGAAACTCAACCCCAAGAAAGTTAGACAAATAAGAATAATTTGAGGGAACAGGATGATATGAAGAAATCTATGAAATGATTACCGATGATTGTATCAGTGGAGAAAGTAGACAAATTGATAAAATATTGAAAAATATTGAAGAACTAAATTTACACATAGAATAGATTTACTTGTCTGACTTCTGAGTTAGCACTTGGATATTCAGAACACTGAAATTCTCTCTATTTTAATACTCTTCTATATTTAACAGAGATTCTAAATGTATTAAAATGAAAATCATTTTTTCCTTGGAGAGCAAGGGAGAGGGAGAAGATGGAAATGAAGAGGTTAAAATGAGGAACAGAGAAGGAATCATGAAGGAGAAAAGTGATATAAAAGATGACATTCCAGAATTAGAGATTTGGAGCTGGAAGGAACCGAAGAGGTCTTCTAATTTACCCCCTTTCTTTTATAGAGAAGGAAACTGTCCCACAGAAGTTAAAGTGCTTCTCTAGATTCATACAGATAAGAGGTGGAAGAGGCAGGCTTTAAAGTCAGGCCTTCTGGCTCTTACTCTAGTTCCCCTTCCAGTACACCCCATAGGCAGTCTAAAAGATATATGAACAAAGAGAAGACCAGGAGCTGGTCGTTCATGGACAGCAAGGGAGAGCAATTAGAATGATTCATGTCCTACTCTGGTGTCCTCAAAATGTCAGCAGAAAATGGAAAAAGCTTTCAGCATGATGGGCTGTCCCTTTTTGGTGAGTTTGGGGAGCGACATGGACAGCATTGGCCAGAATGGGGAGGCATGGTTTAGATGTGATCTCCATCTATGTGAGGAATTATAATAATAAATAATAACAATGTAAAACTGCCAACATATCTGCACTTTAAGGTTTGCAAAGCACTTTGCATGCTATTTCAGTTTACCCTCACAGCAACCCTGTGGGGTATATGATATTATTAAAATCATTTTCCCAATGAGGAAACTGAGGCAGAGAGCGCGTAAGTGACTTGTCCAGGGTCACATAGCTAGTAAGTAACTTAGGTAGAATTTGAACTGAGACCTCTCTGTTCACTGTTCCACCAAGCTGACTAGAAGCTCTATGTCAATGGAGTCCACCTAGTTGAATATTTGATTATAGTGGTATATGTGTGGTTTTCCCTTTTCACTAAGCATGTGATTGAAGAATTGCAATAGACTTTTTTGTTCTTGAAGTTACTTTGAATTGCTTTTATTTACTTTGTTTTCCCCCTCTGTGTGCATGTTATCTCTCCTCCATCAGAAGGTAGCCTCTGAGAGCAGGCCCTGTTTTACTTTTTTTCCTGGAACTGAGCATAGGGCCAGGCACATAGTAATCAACCAAGCAAAACACATTTATTAAGTGCCTAATATATGCCAGAAGGAGTAGGCACTAAATAAGTGTTGGTCAAATTGAATTGAAAAACAATCTTTATCCATAAAACCTGAAAGTAAATGTTGACTCTTTTCTTCTCCTCCCTGACTTTTGCACACTTTTTGAATATTATAAAAAATCATTGCAAATGATTATAATTAATGGTGATATTTTAAATATCAGGGAAGGATTCATAGTACTTATAATAGTAAATATGTGAAAGGATTAATTAATCTGTGCTCACATTGGCTCACTGGCATCTCTGGTTTTGAAGGGTTTCTTGATGGTTGCTGTTCTTAAAAAGGTGTGATAGGGCTTTTCCCACTTGGGACCTTCTTAGTACACAATCATCTTAGTCTTGCAAATGGACAAAGAGTGACCCAGAAGTGTTTAAAAGACCTACATAATCACAGTGTATAGCAGGGACTGATCTCCTGTTTCCTAGGACTTTCCTTGTCTGTTTTTCTCTGTCTCTAGTCATCTGCCAACATTTCCTACAATCAAGAGCTTTAATTCACTGCATATGTAGCTTTCCAATTCTAGTGGACAGTGCATAAGATACTGAACTCAGGGCCACAGGATATCTATAAGCTCCCACTGCTTAACATCAGTATAGCCTGGGGGAAGGGTTGGACAACATAAGCTTCCTTCTCTGGGCCTCAGTTTCATCATTTGTAAAATCAGGGCACTGGACTGGGTGACCTCTGAGGTTTTGTCCAGGTCTAGTTCTGTGAACCAGAGGAGATGCAATTGGGCTATTTTGGGAGACTATTATGCCTCTGGGTTTGGAATTTGGTTTAGTCCAAATCAATAAAAGGCCTAGCTGCCAGAGTAGAGACTTTGGGAATTTTTAATTGTCTTTGTGGAATGAAAAAAGGACTGGTTTGGGAAATATAGAATCAATGACTCATAGATTCAGAGTTTAGAAAAAGAACGTTAGAAATCACCAAGATTTATAGATAGAGAAACTGAGATACTGAGTTCACATCTAGTAGCAGAGCAGGTGTTTGAACCTCAATCTCCTGTAGAGTCATGTGATCTTCTATGTCTTCAGTTACTTCTTTTATTCCCTCCCATTCACATAAGAATTGAATAAGTCATAGAGATTGCCTGTCAAATGAGATTTGTAAAAGACTTTCTACACATTATCTCCATTGATCCTCACAACTCTATGAATTTAATGCTATTATTAGACCCATTTTACAGTTGAGAGTGAGACAGAGAGACAGAAAGAGAGAGACAAAGAGAGGGAGAAAGAAGGAGAGAGGTTAAAGAAGGGGGCTCACATAGCCAGTGAGCGTCTGAGGCAGGATTTGTACTCAGGTCTTCCACTTTCCAGGTCTAGTGCTCTATCCAGTATGCCACATAGCTGTCAGGCTTTTTCCCACTGACCCATGCTGCTATATTATATATTGTTTTTATGAATCATGGATTTGTAGATGCTTGGAGCTAGCTAGACCAGGTTGAAAACACATCCACCAATAGGAGAAGCTTTTTATCAGAGAATAACTCGCGATAGGGATCCAGTGTGGTGAAAGGTTGGCTTTATGGTCAGGAAGAGAAGGTTCAAGGTCAGCTTCCAACATGTCCTGGTTTTGTGAATCGACACAAGTCTTTATCCCTCCATTGCCCCAGGAGCTCTGTAAGAATCTCAACTATAGAGAAGGGACAATTGAGAGAGGAAGTTCCCAATGAGTATTGTTTTAAAAACAAAGGAAGGACATCTCTCCAGTCAGATTGGCTAAGATGACAAAACAGGAAAATGACAAATGCTGGAGAGGATGTAGGCAAATTGGAACACTAATGCATTGCTGGTGGAGGTGTGAACTTATCTAACCATTCTGGAGAGCAATCTGGAATTATGCCCAAAGGGCTATAAATAATTTCATACCCTTTGACCCAGCAATACCACTTCTAGGGTTATATCCCAAAGAGATCATAGAAGTGGGAGGAAGATCCATACGTACAAAAATATTTATAGCAGCTCTTTTCATGGTTGCAAAGAATTGGAAATTAAAGGGGTGTCCATCAATTGGGGAATGGCTAAACAAGTTGTGGTATATGAATGTAATGGAATATTATTGTGCTATAAGAAATGAGGAGGAGATGGTTTTCATATTTACCTGGAGAGGCTTATACAAACTGATGCTGAATGAGAATAGTAGAATCAGGAGAAATTTGTATACAATCACAGACACAACATATGTGTGATGACCAACTATGACAGACTGGACTCTTCTCAGCAATGCAGTAAAATAAGTCAATCCCAAAAGACTCATGAAGGAGAGAAATGTGACATCCAGAGAAATAACTTGAAAGAACTGAGCCTGAATCCTGATGGAAGCAAACTAATTGGTCTTTTTCTTTTCATTGTTTAGTTTTATTTCTTCTTTACCATTTTTCATCCCACCCACTACAATATGCCTCTGTAATTGGACTAATGTCTAATATGAAAGTATTTGCAGATCCTATACTGGACTATATGCTGTCGTGGGGGGTGGGGGGAGGGAGGGAAAGGAAATTTGAAAATCAAGGAACTTTGGAATTGAATCTTGTTAACTAAAACCAAACTAATAAATTAATTAAAATATGTTAAACAAAAAAAGAGATTTATCTATGTAATGGTGGTTGGATTAGAGTATAACATGGATTACTGACTATTTCCTAGAAAACAACTCCAATCTGAACACCTGGCTGCTATGGAAAGCAATCATCTTATTGGTCAATGAGCATGAAAAGCTATTGAGTCACTTATTCTTAGAAATAAAGAAACTCTGTCCTCTTAAAAACAAAACAAAACAAAACAAAAACAAAGGAAGGGGTATAAGTAGAAATTGTCAGAACTGTAGAGACTTGAATCAAAACAAAACAAAAATTTAAAAAAAAAACACATTGTTTCCTAGATGATGGTGTGCAATCGATGAAATCCTGAGAGGTCATTGGGATATATCTGTCTTGATGCATGTCTGTGGAGCAGTGTGAGAGCCCAAGGTTTCATAGCATTGATCCCTGACAACAGTGTGGGGGCTGTAGGTGACATTCCCTGGAAGCTACCCTCAGAAATGGTTACAAAGAAGGATGTCTGTGTGTGTGTGTGTGTGTGTGTGTGTGTGTGCGTGTGTGTGTATTCTGAATAAGAAAAAAACTCAGTCTGAAGAATTGAGCTTCAAAACTGGCAAAACATGGATGAGTAAGGAGGAAAGTTGGTGATAAATCAACAAAGCATCCTTATGTAGGAGATTTCACTTTCTTTTTAGTTCAGTATGAATGAAGAGGGGAAAAAGAAAAAGAAAAAAAGTCTCTCTACTCTCTCCTATCTCAGTGCTGCTGATCCTCTAGAAAGCCAATGCTTTATTGTATTCTGCAGGTGCGAGGTGGGGATGATCATCAATTGAATTTTGAGCTGGAAATCTCTCCAAGATAACAATAACAATAATTGGCATTTCTATGGGACTCCAAGGATTACGATATACTTTATGCATTTCATCTCATTTGGTACTCCTCAAAATAGCCCTGTGAGGTAGATGTTAGGAGGAAAGTGATGAATGGATGGATGGATGAAGAAGCATTTATTAAACACCCACTATACTCCAAGCATATTGGCGTCAGCTAGGTGGCATAGTGGACAGAGCACTAATTATGTGTTATTTTTTTTTAATTTATCTATTTACTTTTAGTTTACAACATTCAGTTGTAAATCCCTTGAATTTTAAATTGTCTCCCTCTCCCTCTCCTACCCCTTTCTTTCCCCCTTCCCCCCACATGGTAGCACGCAATCAAATACAGGATCTATAAATACCTTCACAATAAAAATGTCAGGTTGTAAAGAAGGATTATAACCAACAGAGTGAACAATAAGAAAGTGGAAACAAAACTAAGAGAGAGAGAGATGGAGAGAGAGAGATAGAGAGAGAGACGAAGAAGAAGAAGAAGAAGAAGAAGAAGAAGAAGAAGAAGAAGAAGAAGAAGAAGAAGAAGAAGAAGGAGAAGAAGAAGAAGAAGAAGTAATCTTCAGTCTACATTCAGACTCTAGTTCTTTCTCTGGATGTGGATATCCCTTTCCATCATGAGTCTTTTGGAGTTGTTTTATGACTTTGCATTGCTGAGAGGAGCCCAGTCTATCAAAGTTACTCATCACACATACATTGTGTCTGTAACTGTGTACAAATTTCTCCTGGCTCTGCTCTTCTCACTCAACATCAGTTTATAAAGCCTCTCCAGGTTATTACGAAGTCTGTCTGCTCCTCATTTCTTATAGCACAATAGTATTTCATTACATTCATATACCACAACTTGTTTAGCCATTCCCCAATTGATGGGCATCCCCTTCATGTCCAATTCTTTGCCACCACAAAAAGAGCTGCTATAAATATTTTTGTACATATGGGTCCGTTTCCCACTTCTGTGATTTCTTTGGGGTAAAGCCCTAGAAGTAGTATTGCTGGGTCAAAGGGACCCTTATTTATAAAATTTATAAAACTTCATGGACTACATGGAACACTTATTTATAACCCTTTGGGCATAGTTCTAAATCCATCTCCAAAATAGTTGGATTAGTTCACTACTCCACCAGCAATGTATCAGTGTTCCACTTTTTCCACATCCTCTCCAGCATTTATCATTTTCCTGTTTTGCCATCTTAGCCAATCTGACCAGTGAGATGTGGTACCTCAGAGTTGTTTTGATTTACATTTTTGTAATCAATAGTGATTTAGAGCATTTTTATATGCTTATAAATATCTTTAATTTCTTCCTCTGAAAACTGCCTGTTCATATCCTTTGACCATTTATCAATTGGGGAATAACTTATATTCTTATAGATATGACTCATTTCTCCATATATTTTAGAAATGAGGACTTTATCAGAAACACTGGTTGTAAAAATTCTTTCCCAATTTTCCACTTCCCTCTTAATCTTGATTACATCAACTTTATTTGTACAGAAACTTTTCAATTTCATGTAATCAAAATCATCCATTTTGCATTTCATAATGCTCTCTATCTCTTGTTTGCTCATAAAATCTTCCTTTCTCCATAAATCTAACAGGTATACTATGCCTTGTTTTCCCAGATTGCTTACAGTATCAGCCTTTATACCTAGATTGCGCACCTACTTTGACTTGATTTTGTAATACGTGTAAGATATTGATATATGCCTAGAGCACTCATTCTAAAGTTAGGAAGACTTGAGGTCAAATCCAACCCCAAGCACTAACTAGCTATGTGACCCTAGGCAAGTCACTTAACCTCTGTTTGCTTTAATTCACTGAAAAAGGACGTTCCAAACCATGCCATTATTTTTACCAAGAAAACCTCATGGACTACATGGTCCACAGGGTGACAAAGAGCTGGACATAACTGAATAACCATATATGCAAAGCACTGTGCTCAGCTTTGGGAATACAAATACAAGCATTTATTAAGAACCTATTATATGCCAGACACTGCTGTGTGCTTTATAAGTATCTTATTTGATCTTTGCAATAGCCCTGAGAGGTAAGTGCTGTTATTATCTCCATTTTATAATTTGGGGAAACTGATTTGTCCAGGGTTAAACCGCTAATAGGATTCTGAGTCCAGATTTGACCTCAGGTCTTTCTGTCCAAGTCCTGGCACTCTATCCAAGACAGTATTCTCATAGGGGAGACAACAAATATGGGAAGTTTCAACTGCAGGTCAGATGGAAAGGCCCAATGGTTCTTGGGTTGCAGGGACAAAGTAGATGGTAATGCATCTTCCTTCCTGTTCTTTACATCCATAAAACCATATTCAATGAACCATTGGCCAGCAAGAACTTTCTGGGTCTTTAGGAATCATGTCTGCTGAGGAGGCAGGGCTGCAGCCTCTAGAGAGGCAGTTTCCAAGTCATACACAGTGCCTCAAAATTCTTAGCAACTTGTATTTCCAAAAGGGTTGATTGCCTAGAAGAATGTAGAGCCAGAGGGGTAAAATGAGCCTATTGGAAAGTCAGTATTGGATGTTTTAATATCTAAGGGGATAATTCTTTGTGAGGCAGATCCTATTTTCCTTATCCAGCAAAGAAAGGCCAGGGTGATCTTCAGAGGTCAAAGAAAGCTGCCACGTGGGGTTGACATTTAGCTGATGTGGGGGCTGTCCCTGAAGATCAGATTAAGAAATAGGTCTTAGGAGAGATTGAGACTCAGCCCTGGATGGGGAAGCTTGGCCAAGCTGAACCAACCTCAGTCTATGCTTCGATTCCATTATATTAATAGACCATGGGGGAGGGATACACGTACACACACACACACACACACACACACACACACACACACACACACACATAGTGCTAACAGGCAGGGGTATGTAAAAATATAGGTAAGTTACTCTGAAGGTAAGAACAGAGAATGGAGGAAGGGATCAGTTTCCAGCTGCGATTTGAGTATTTGAAACTGGGGCAGTGCCCCAGTGAGGTTGGAATCTTAGTGCATACAGCCCTCAGGTTTCCTGTCACATTTTTCCTACACAATTTCTTGAAGAGATCATTTTTTAAAAAGCTGCAACAACAACAATTGAACACACAAAATAAACTCCCCAAACCCATACACATTTATAGAAAGATGATATTGCTTTGGGGAAAATAGAAACCAATAGGGATGGTAAGGAGCTGGAAAAATGCTTTTTATTCATATGAATCAACACTATCAAAGTTCTAGAAAATCCTTTCTCAGGTTTTAATACAAGCTCCCAAACTTACTTCTGAAATTTCCCCCTCCTTGAAAAATCCACTCTTAGGGGCATTTCCATTGGAGTGAATCTTGAAAAGGAAAGAATCTCTGCATAGCTAAACCACCTGTCATATCCCCTGTAAATATTCAACAATAAGATGAAAACTTTGTTTAATACCATGATCTGAATCGTGAACTTAATATTTTTTTCTTTTCACAACAATAACAATTGAATTAGTTATGTAGTAAGAGTGAAGAATGATAGATGGATAGCCCAAGTGCTCCACTGTTAGCCTTGAAAAATACATATACACACATATATGTACACATAATACATACACACATATATACATGTATGCACTTACATATATACATATGCATATCCACACATATATGTATATACATGTACACATACACATGCATACACATCTATATGTACATATATATGTGCATGTGTATGCATACACACATACATACACATTCAGAGGAGGATAGAGAATTTAGTAGGGAAGAATTGGAGACCATCCTGGGAGACAGTATATAGCTTCTCCTTAGAGGCTGCCAAGCAAAGACTGAGCCCCCACTTGTTGGTTGCTCTTTTGTGGGGATTTCTTTCATGGAGCAGAGCAGCACTGGGGTAGTTGCTACTCCCAAAGTCTGTGATTTCATGAATAACATTACAGGAATCCCACTGGATAAAAAGGTTTGGAGGGATTGTGATCTGCCGCAATGGAAGAGGTGGCCATATTGATCAGCTCATAGCAACTGCTGTATTGAATTCAACAAAGAGATTCAGTAAAACATGTATTGATTTCCTGTTATGTGCTAGGTGTTGGGGATACAGAGACAACTGAAATAATCCCTGTCTTCAAGGAGTTGATTGTGTACTAGTAAGACATGACAAGTGCTCAGAAAAGCAAACACAAAGGATATATCAAATAACACAAAATAATTTTGACAGAGACCAAAAAATGTGGCAGCAGAGTGGGGAGCATCAGGAAGGAAGGCTTGCTATAGCAGTGGGTGCTGAGCTATTGTTCTGAAGGAAACCTTCTAAGAAGGGGAGGCAGAAAACCTTAGGCACTTACTAATTGTATGGCCCTGGGAAAGTCACTTAACCCCAATTGCCAAGCAAGGAAGGGAAGAAGGAAGGAAGTATGGAAGGAAGGAAGGAACAAAGGAAGGAAGGAAGGAAGGAAGGAAGGAAGGAAGGAAGGAAGGAAGGAAGGAAAGAAGGAAGGAAGGAAGGAAGAAAGAAAGAATGTATTAGAACCACTCTTACTGGATGGAAAGGTCTGGTTGTCAAATTTTCAGTGTAGGCATTTACAACTTAAATACTGGTGAATGGGACAAATCATTGCTCAATATATTGTTTTCTTAATTTTCTAGTCTTAAAAAATGATGAAGAAAATGATAATGCACATTAAACTCAAAAGTATCCTTGTACTCCTCCCCACCCAGCTGGATAGCTAGTTATTAAAAATTTACAAGTATACCACTGGATAGAGACAAGTAGGGAGTTTGTTGAAGGTATAGGGGACAGGGCTGTGTAGACTGAGGCGGAAGCTGGCATGTTCTGTATGATTAACAGTAACAAACCAGTTTGGCTGGGCCAAAAAATACATGAAGGGGAAGGAAGCTGAATGAGGTTGAAAAGGGATGTAGAAGCCAGATTGTGGTTGGCTTTGTGTGTCAAAAGGAGGATTTTGTAGTGAGTTAACATCACCTTACAGATGTATACAAGGGATGCATTATGTATTTTTTCTGGTGGAACTGCAGAGTGTAGCTAGGAATTATTTCTTCAATACTTCAAGGTTTTATGATTTGAACAGTGTGGGGAAATCTCTCCAGTGACAGATTGCAAATCCCTTAATATCTTTGTGAGTTCTTATGGAGTCTCCCATATCCCTCCCTCAAAAAAAAAAAAAATACCAGTTGGTGGCACAGTAGATAGAGTGCTGCGCCTAGAGTTATGAAGACCTGAGTTTAAATCTGGCCTCAAACACTGCTATGTGGCCCCAGGCAAGTCACTTAATTCAGTTTGCCTCAGTTTCCTCCCCTGTAAAATTAGCTGGAGAAGGAAATGGCAAATCATTCCAGTATCTTTGCCAAGAAAACTTCAAATGGGATAAGAGTATGAAATGACTAAAGAGGAACAATATTTAAGTTTCTTGAGAGGTAGAGGCCTAATTTCTGCCATTTTGTCCCCAGAAACTAATATAGTATTAGATATGACTGAAATAACTGAACAATAGCATAAAGTGTCTGGTCCAGAGCAGGTGTTTAATGAATGTTTATCAGTTCAGTACTTAGTGGATCTAAGAGATCTTCAGTGTTGGCACTCCCACCAATGATGGCAACATCTTCCCATCTTTCTTCCTCTGGATTTAGTTTCCATATCCTCTAATAAATGCTTCACAAAGAATTTGTGGCTCCCTCTGGATAGATTCCTTTAGGCCTTTTGAAATTGTATGCTCAGCATAGGATTGTATTTTTGCTGTCCTATTACACTTCAATTATTATTGTTATTCTCCTTCAATCTCACTATAATAATCACAATGGTAATAATATTAATAAGAAACATTTTTATAGTACTTACTATGTGTCTGACTGTTAAATGCTTAAATAATTACTATGTCATTTGATCTGCTCAATGAGCTTGGGAGATAGGTGTTAACTATTATCTTCCTTTTTTTTACAAATACTTTATTAACTTCTGATTTACATCATTCATTTCCACCAGATTTTTAGTTACAATTTTTCCCCATTTTCCCCTACCCACCACCCCAGAATAGCAGTCCCACAAGATATCCCCTCATCCAATCTGCTCTCTCCCATATCTTCTCCCATACCCCCTTCGACTTTGCCATTAGGGTAAGGTGAATCTCTGAGCCCCAACTCCTGGACATCTTATGACACGTTTAATTTTAAAGCTTCGATTTTCAGATCCATTCCCTTCCTCCCTTGTCACCCACTCCCTCTGAGAAGATAAGCAATTCAGTTTATGTTGTACATGTATAGCTATGCAAAACATTACCGTAGTAGATATATTGTAAAAGACTGCTTATATTTCCCTCCTACCCATTCCACCCCCAACCTGGTCCATTCCCTACTTTGATCCTGTCCCTCTTCAAAAGTGGGTACTTCCAATCTCCCCTCCCCCTAGCATGCCCTCCCCTCCATCCTCCCCCCGCTCATCCCCCTTTCCCCTACTCTCCTGCAGGGTGAGATATCCCATTTAGTATGTATGTGATTCTCTACTTGAGCCAAATTCAATGAGAATATGGTTTTGCCTTTTTGCCTTCCTATTCTTCCCCTCCCTTGCAACTACTTCCCCTTCCCTCTTCTACATGAGATAGTTTACCCTACCCTGTCTCTCCCCATCTCCTCTTGCCACTTTCCTCTCTCACCTCTTAACTTCACCGCTTAAGTATCATCCCTTCCCATCAAATTCAAGCTGTGCCTTCTATCCATGTATGTATCCATGTAAATATATACCCATATACCTTTCTTCAATTATTTTCATAATGAGAAAGGTTTCATCAGACACAGTTATTGTTTTTCCATGTAGGAATGTAAATAGTTCAACTTTGATAAGTTCAAAGCTGCCCTAGGGCTAACACCTCGGCTCAGGCGGGCCTGGGCTTAGCTCTCCTCGCACTGCGCTGTTGGTTCCCAGCGCACAGTGCTGCCTGCTCTCAGAGCACTGAGCTGGCCGCTCCCTGCAGGGCTGCTGGGCTGTCCTCAGCAGGAGGTTAGCTTTTCTGTGCCATTCTGTGGATGCTGGGGCTCTATTATCATCATTTTACAGATGAGGAAACTGAGGCAGGAAGAGGCTAAAGGACTTACCGAGTGTGGCAGTAAGCATCCTAGCATTCCCAGGGTGGCTGCCAACACAAGTTCTTAGATCTGCTTTTCTAAAGGGAAGCAACTCAAAATGGGTTAACAAACTTGCTTTAATCAAACATCATTTACCTAGTTTAGGGGGAAAAGGTCAGCACACCGAACTTTAGAGAATACAAACAAGTAGAAGTTACAACCAGACAGAGAAACATCAGCAGAAGTTACAACCAGACAGAGAAACATCAGCATACAGGCTTCCAGCTGTCTGACCATTACATCCATACCTAGTCAGTTACCAGAGAAGGAAGCACCAACATCTGGGTTTTCAAAGCTGGGGCTCAACGACTGCCCAGAGTCTGGTCTGGTCAAACCACACAACTCTTCTCAAAGTGAGCCCCAAAGCCAAAACTCACATCAGAGTATATGTAGCCTTCTCCTGGGTCAGAGAATGAAACAACCCCCTTGACCCACTGTCCAATCACAAAGTAACAAGGTGTGGGCATTCCTGAAAAACCAGCCTTCTACCACAGGCTCTATGTGACCACATTCAGCCATTAGGGGGCAGAGTATATTTTCAAATCAGGAAAGTTTCTTAGAGTCACTTAAGCCCATCAAAGGGCCAAGGGACAGGAAGGATCTTCATATTCCCATTCCCATAACACCAAGAATGCCACAAGATAACAAGGGTCCAGGGGATAGCTAGGTAGCACAGTGAATGGAGCACCAGCCCTGGAGTCAGGAGGACCTGAGTTCAAATCTATCCTCAGATCCTTAATACTTACTAGATGTGGGACCTTGGGCAAGTCACTTAATCCCAATTTCCCTGCCTTCTCCCCCCCCACCCAAGACAAAAACAAAGAGATAACAAGTGTCCAAGGTTCAATTTAAACTCAGTGACCCCAGACCTGATGTTCTACCCACTGTGCCTCTGAGGTGCCTGCCTTCACACTTTCTGAACATTATTTTATGTCTCTTCTTGTATGCAGAACCTCTTTAGGAATTTGCTGTAGCCTTCTGATACCCACCTTGAATCTCTTCATTCATCTCTGGATAATTCTTCATTCCGATCCTTTAGAGACTGTGGGGTTCCATGATCTAATCCCATCAAGGGTGCTCTCCGTTCTTTATGGGTTTCATTATGTTGACCTCATGTTAGTGATAATGCAGTGAGTGATCATGGCCATTGCTTTCCTAGGCTTTTCTGATTCCTTATTTAAAAAGTGAAAGAGCTTGCCTAGATGAAGTGTAAGGCCTCTTCTAATACCTGATCTATAATCTGCCAACAGGGCTATCTGGAGGAATTCACTATAGATATGGAATTCCACTTTCTGTCACACTCCTACACAGGTCATACTTTTATGAAAATGGCAATGATCTGTGGTGAGGAAGTATCTTTGAATTTTCTGCCTCATCTCCTGTTGCTAATCAGAGGATTAATTGCCCTGGAGCAAGGTTATCCCACTGGCTGCATCTATCAGGCAATCCCATATGGTGAGGATGTCTCCATGGAAGACTCCTTATTCAAGATCCCTCAAAACCATGTTTTGTTTTACTGAAGGAAAGTCATGCACTCTGGAACTCATTTTTAAAACAACCTTCTAAAAGTTGAAAGTTCCACCAGTCATTTTAATCAGACATTTGTTATAGCATCACATACAACAGTGGCAAGAGTGATTGTTAAGTGCAAATATGTTCAGGAGGTATGTGTGTGTGTGTGGGGAGGGGGACTCACTTTTTTGACTTCATCATCATAAGGAATTCTCAAGTTGGAACTCCCTTCACCAATGTGTGTCCACAACATGTTTTTCAATTTGCAATCCCAGACAGTCATGTGAGTTGCTGAAAAGGTAAAGGATTTTTCCAAGTTCCCATAGACAGTCTTTATCAGAGGTGGGATAGGAACCCAGATATTCTCACTGAAAGGCTATCTCTTAACTCACTGTGACTTTGAGTGTCTCTTCATTTATTTACTCTGACCAAATACCTATAATACTTTTAAACCTGAGAGACAAGGTAAACAAACAGTGTTTTGTATATTGTTTTGCAGAGAGGAGGAGGGGGCTATTTTTTCACATAGAAAATTAAAATAGACACTTTTTGCCTCTGGCCAAGGTACCAGAGTGTTTCTGTAGTCAATGCCTGGTATTTGAAAGGGGATGAGAAGAAGATTGATGTTCAGATGGATGCTAATTGACTCTTAGCTGAATTCCCCCTCCTCAGAGGGAAGGCTGAATTTACCCTCATGCTGCTGGGCTGTCATTCCAAATCACATATTTCTGTGGAAGGAGATGTTACCAGTGATTTTACATGGGTATGATTATGACAGCTAGGATTTTGGTGTCTGGATGATGAATCTGTCCTTGGCCTTGATGACCTTTCCTGGCTTATATGCCCAGGATCTCTACCCATGTATTTCCATTTTCCAGAGTGGAGGCCTGGTTCTGGTTTTGTCTTTCAAAGGCCTCCACTCCCAGGTCCTTGTTTATAAAATCTGCCTTATTCTGCTGTTCTTATGGTATATCTTGGAAAAGTAGTAATATGGCTTGGAAAGAACTTTAAAGCTATTTAAAAGATCTACACTAGGATACCATGTACACATATATGCATGGCTCACAGGTTAGGTGTTAATTCAGCTGAATCTTCTTTCCTTAAGTCTTCTCTAGCTTTTACTACCCAATCAAACAAGTGTTTATTATTGTGTGCAAAATGCAATGCTAGCCACTGGCACACAAAGACTGTCTGGCCTGCTATTCAAGTCAGGGTTTTCTAAACTATCCCTGAGAAATCTGGTGCATGAGAAAAAGACCATTGGAAGAATCAAATGAATGAATGTAAAAGCACTTTAAGTGCTTATGTCCCAAACACTGTGCTAAGTGCTGAGGATACAAAAATAAAATCAGAGTGCTCATATTGTATTATAAAACCAGAGCACACATAAGCCTGAGTCATGGCCAGGGAGGTTGGGAAAGTTACAGGGATGGTAAGTAGAGCTTTAATGGAGTAGATCAATACATTCTTTCCTATAGTAATTGTGGTAGTACTGATTTGATTGTAGTTTCAGGACTGGAAAGGATATGGTAGGGGTTGGAAGGCAAAGGCAGTCATTAGAAAGCTCTCAAGATGTCCAGAGATTATAGTGAAGCACAACTCGGAATTAGGGGTTCCTTAGCAGTAAAAGGAGAGGGGCTGGGCTCTGTGACCTCTAACGTCTGACTTTAAATTATAGGCAAGGGTGGGGAACCTGTGGCCTTGAGGACACGTGTGACCTCACCACACTTGAAGACCTACAGGCTCACATGTGATCTCGAGGCCACAGGCTCTCCACCCTATCCAAGAGTTGAGGTGATTTCCATATCACAATAGATGTAGACATGGAAGGGATATTAACAGTCACGGAGTCCGTCTCCCAAATTTTACAGCTAAGGAAACTGAGGATTAGGGAAGATGAATGACTTGCCCAAGGTCACATCAGTAGTAAGCATCAGAAGTGAGACTTGAACCTATATACTCTAACTCTAAAGCATTCTACTGTGCCATATTCCCCCCATAAGAGCAGAGGAGTATATGTTTTTCCTGATTGGACACAGAAAAAGAAGCTGAAGTTGGGCTCATAGTGTAACAAGCCTGAGTCAGGAAGATTCATTTGATCTTAGATACTTAACTAGCTGTGTGACCCTGGATAAGTCACTTGCCTCAGTTTCCTCATCTGTCAAATGAGCTGGAGAAAGAAATGGCAAACCTTTGTATCTTTGCCAGCCAAACTTCAAACAGGGTCAAAGAGAGTCAGACACAGTTGAGTAACAGCAACAACAAAATGGAACCCATGATATTCGAGGTGCTTGCATTATGAGACTGTTGTATGAAGATCAAATGAAACAACA
This sequence comes from Gymnobelideus leadbeateri, assembly GCA_011680675.1. Classification (NCBI taxonomy): domain Eukaryota; kingdom Metazoa; phylum Chordata; class Mammalia; order Diprotodontia; family Petauridae; genus Gymnobelideus; species Gymnobelideus leadbeateri. Next base: position 235,871 of record WOXC01002202.1, on the reverse strand, counting down.
TATGTAAAATGTAAAAAAAAAAAGATGGTAGGACTTTCTGTCAGTGACTCTTTAGCTGAGAAAAGCTGTGAGGCAGCATTCAGCTCCACACCCAGGTGTAGACACTGTAACTTGAACCTTTCTGTTCTCGTTCCTGACAGAGACGAAACCGATCCTTTCCATCCCACAACATGTTGTGTACATCATGGGTTTCTGCTGTTGGTTTTATAAAGTAGACTTAAATGTTGCTTATTTCCACTTGGTATGAATATGGAGCTGAGATGTGGTTATACATGATTTATAAGCTGCTATTTTTTACTTCTTTCTAAATAGGAAATTTTTTTACTTATTTCTCTTTGGTATTTTTTTCCCCTTCTCTAAATCCTTTTTTCTCCTCCCTTGAAGCAAATCTCATTTTGGCATAGTTTTCCTCCCCTCCCCCCACCCCATTTCCCATTGACATTGGCCCATGTCACACATATAGGTAAACAAGTGCAAGAATTGCTGATATTCACTTTCCTTGGAAGTTCAGCAGACAGTCCTCCAGATCCCACTAAACTTTCATCAGCCTGTCACTCTCTGGGACTTGTGCTAGCCTCCCAAATGAAGGACCCATAGGTAATGGAAGCAGTAGCAATAATTTTTGAGAAGTGTGAAACTTACAGACTGGAGGTGAAGTCTGTATTTTTAATAACCCGAGGAAGGTGACTTATAATGGGAAACTTTCTTTCCCTTCCATTTTTTCTCATAACAGAACAAACACATTTTTATTACATATTTTCAGAAAAGAAATAATTCTTGGTAAGATTTAACATAAGCTTTTGGGCTTGGACTCAGGAGAGATACGGGTTCAAGACCTGACATTGACAGATCTTGTGGCACCTTAGTCAAATCAGCTGGTTCCTCTGATTCTTGAGTTCCTTCTGTGTACAATAGGGATTATGTCAATGTATCAACGTGCCTTTATTAAGTGCTTATATTGTTCCAGGCTCAGCTAGGTGCTCTCAGATATAACCAAAAAAATGTCAAATTTTGTCCTCAAGGAGTTTACATTCTACTGGGGAATTCAACAGACAATTCCATTTTAATTTTAAACACAGACTTGTTATTATTTAACAATTATGTACTTGCATTATGTTAACTCTAGAGACACAAAGAAAAAAATGAAAGTTTTCATTCTCAAGGAGTTTGTGTTCTGCTAGGAGATGCAATATTTGATTTTATTCCATGTATATTTTTCAGGCAGCTCCTCTGCCAGTGTTTGTTTTATATACCTTCTATCCTCCAATCCTGCCTTCAACCTACTATACAGTCCCTACTCTCCTCCTAGCTAGATGGTCACAATGTACCCACCAGCTGGCCTCCTTACTCCAATTCATTCCTTTCTTCCTAAAGCTCAGGTCTGACCATGTCACCACCCTCATTAATATCCTCTACTGGCACAGTTTCTTTTCAGAACCATACAATGAGCTTCTGCATGACCATTAAGTCTGCAACAGGCAGAGCCCTTTACATTCAAGGCTGATGCCTGATGGGCATTCCTGATAATGTGTGTGTGTGTGTGTGTGTGTGTGTGTGTGTGTGTGTGTGTGTGTTATCAGTTCCCATTGGGTATTTTCTGGAGACTGAAACTGACAGAAGAACTGAACATTTAGAAATAATTATTGTTAATAAAACAAATGATTAAGAAAAAGTAAATGTCTGAGGTTAGATCTGAACTCATTGAGATGAGTCTTCTTGACTCCATACCTGGCATTCTATCCACTGAGCCCACTAGCTGCTCCATAAATCAAGTTTACTAAGAAGATAAATTATATAGTGATTAATCACATTACAAAACAATTGTTTCCCTCACAAAAAAGATTCACCATGGAGTTGTTTTTTAAATGACAAACTATCCTAGGATATGTAAGACATTGTATTATTTTATAATTTTGATTTACACACAACATTTCTAGAAGATATTCAGGTTCAAGTGAGGTTTACCTTATGGCCATCCCTTCTACATAATCTGTGACCTAGAAACCCAGGGATGTATGTTAAAGGGCTTGACTTTAAGTTAAGGGAATATATTAGAGGTAGCCATGGTGGAATGCATAGAGAGGTCTACCTCTGAAACATACTGCTTATGAGATCATAGGTAACTTACTTAAACTATTAGTTGCTTGGGTCAGGTAGGTGGCAAAGTGAGTAGAGCTTCAGCCCTGGAGTCAGAAGGACCTGAGTTCGTATCCGGCCTCAGACACAACACACGCAAACAAAAAACCTAGCCGTGTGACCCCAATTGCCCTCCAAAAAGAAAACAACAACAACAACAACTACTATTAGTTCCTGTAGTAATACTCTTATGACAATGAATTAAAAAAAAACCCACAAGTACCAATCACCAGTTAATATAAAGTATTTTCTTATTGGGAGTTTCCTACTTGGATAAAATCAGAGATTTAATTTTAAAGAAAAATTAGGAAGTGTAGGAAGCAAAGATAATGAATACTAATCTGTGTTAAGAAATCAGTAGTTTAATGGGTCAGACCAAGGCCTGCACTTGCAGCTAGGACCCAAGTTAAATCCTTCCCCTGATATTCATTAGCTCTTCAAGTTTCCACTTCCTCATCTGTAAAACGGGAAAAGTTGGTAAGGTGATGATGTTTGTTTTGACCAAACAAGTCTATTAGCTGTGTCTTACGTAGCTTATGTAGCCGTGTCTTGCTATTTCTTACATGCAATACTCAATATCCCATCTCTGTGTCTTCATATAGACTTTCCTCTACAATAATGGAATGACACATACTCTAAGAAAAAAAAATAAACTGATATTCACATGTCACTTTATGTTTCATAGAGTGCTTATTATCTTGTTTGAGCCTCATGATAGCCCTGTGAAGTAGATACTAGAAATATGATCATTCCCATTGTACAGAGGAGGATACTGAGGCTGGGAGAGTGATTTGCCAAAGATCAAGCAGTTAGTAAGTTTCAGAGCCAGGATTCTTGCGCACACCTTTTCATATCCACGCACTGGCCTCTACACCATGGTGCCATGTTCTCTCTCATTACCTTTCTACCTATCTCACAAGGTTATTAATGAGGAATGTACTTCATAAACCCTAAGGGACAATGTAAATGTGAGTGTAGTTTTCCCATGTCTAAGTTGGGAAACCTCCAGTGTCCTGGGGGTAATCGTGTCTAAAAGCCATCCATTGCTGTAATTGACTGACTCAGAGGCCATTAGCTGTCCCCACATTTTGGCTTTGAAAATCTAGACCAAAGGAAAATATGCCTGTGATGTCCAGGGGACTAAACATTTCTTAATTTCCTGTGAGTGTCCCATCAGATCTTCCTGGCTGTCTGACTTCCAAATCAGAGAAAATATTAAAAGTGGCAGGCACCTCATCATGACAACTTTTGAGAGCCATACAACGAGCTTCTGCATGACCATTAAGTCTGCAGCAGCCTTTGCATTTGAGGCTGGTGCCTGATGAGCATTCCTGATAGTGTGGGCAATCAGTTTCCGTTGAGTATTTTCTGGAGACTGAAATTGACTGAATGACTGAACATTTAGAAATAATTATTGTTAATAAAACAAATTATAAAGAAATAAGCAAACAATATTTCAAGGTGGAAAAGCTTTGCCTTGGATCTGCCCACTTCAAAAGACATTATGCCTTTAAAGTGCTGTTTTGCATTATTTCATACCAAATACAAGTACTTCTCACAAACTAATGGACTGCAATTTGTATGGGCATCTTAATCTTATGTAGCATACCTTTGGTGACAGGCAAGCTTACCACCATATTTTCCAGTATTTTGAGATTGTATAAGAGATGTGAGGTATGGGAGTAGAGTTATATGTTTTCTGTTGGTTACCTATTTAATAGGTTAGTTTTGCCAGCAATAATGTATTGTTCCAGGAGCAGTCTTGCTATATGTTGAAAATTAGACAGTTGGTGTGGGTATGAGGAAGGCTCCAAAGTAGAGGTGCCTGGATATTTCTAATTATGAGATAGTCAAAATAACTCTTTGGAAAAGGATAGAAGTGAAATTGTTCTCAAGATCTGTCACTCAGTAAGCATTTATTAAATGCCTGCTATATGCCAGAAACCATGGTAAGTGCTTGGTATACAAAAAGAGACCCACATAATTCCTTCCATCAAAGAGCTTACAATCTAATGGGGCAGACAACAAGCAGACAAAATCTACAATCTCTATATAGGATAAATTGGAAATTAATCAACAAAGGGAAAGCACTAGAACTTAGAGGGATTAGAAAAGTCTTCGTGTAGAAGATGGAATTTTGGTTGGGACTTAATATGATTGAAGCCAGTAGGCAGAGATGAGGAAAGAGATTATTTTTTTCTAGCCATGGGGGCAATCAGTGAAAATGCCTTATGTCAAGGGCCGAATGTCTTGCTCATGGAATACAAGGAGGTCAGTCACTGGACTGAAGTGGATGTGGTAGGATATAAAGTATAAGAAGCCTGGAAAACTGTCAGGGTTGGGTGGAATGGGAAAGGTTATGAAGGCCTTTGACAGCTTAACAGGATTTGTATTTGATCCTGGAAGTGACAGAGAACCATTGGAGTTTATTGAGTAGTGGGATGACATGGTTGGATTTGTATTATAGGAAAATCATTTTAGTGGCTCAATGGAGGATGGATTGGATTGGGGAGACACTGAGGCAGGCTGCTCCACTAGCAATCTATTAACAACAATCCAAGTATAAGTAGATGAGCATTCCAGTAGCAGAGAAGAGAAAAGGTGTATTGAAGAGATGTTTCAGATATCAAAACAGCAGATCTTGGCAACAGATTGGATATGGGGGTGTAGTGAGTAAGAGATTGAGAAGAGTTGAGGAAGATGCTTATGTAGTAAACCTTCGGGACTGGGAAGATGACATCTTCCTCCAAAATAATAGTAAAGTTAGCATGGGGAGAAGGTGGAGTTAAAGGTGTTTCCATTTCCAGATGTATGAAAGGCAGCTAGAGAGAAGAGATGGGAGGTCAGCAGAGAGGTTTTGGGCAGAAAAAAGTAGATTTGAGAACCATCAGCATAGAAATGGTAATTAAATCTGTGGGAGCAGATGAGATCACCAAATGAAGTAGTATAGAGGGAGAAAAGAATAGGGCCCATGAGAGAGCCCTGGGGTGCATTCTAGAGATGTATTTCCAGGGTTCATGAGCTGTGTTACCTGCTTGTTATGGAGTATGATTCAAGAAGCTAGTAAGAAGAAGGGATCTCCTAAACACTGTAACCTAAAAGCACAACAGAAAGATATTGCGATGGGAATTTTAAGGCATGTGACAGATCAAAATCAGGCACATCTGACTCATGAATAACAGGGACATCCTAAGATGTGTGACCATGTATATGTCACTTATTTTCTCTATACCTTAGTTTTGTCAACTGAAAAATGGGGATTGGATGAGTTTGGTGGATTCTAAGTTCCCTTTAATTTATTATCCTAAGGTAGCTATTTTCAATTACTTGAAAGGTTTCTATGGGTAAGAGAGATCATATTGCTGTGCTTGTCCCCTGAAGTCAGATTTAGGGGCAGTGAGTAGAATCTGTGTTTTTGTTAAGAAGTTGGTGCTAATCAAAACATATAAAAGGATGCCCATGGTCATAGGGGATATCTACTCCTTAGATGTGTTCTTGGATTGTGTGTGTGTGTGTGTGTGTGTGTGTGTGTTTGCACACGCCGGCCCATCTACTATGAGATAAATTAGATGGCATTTCTGAGATGCTCTGTTTTTCTGACTAGCCCCTGACATGATTCTATATGTCTATAACTGAAGACCTGATCAGTTTCTTTACTGATTATTTTCCATGTTTATATTTTCTCTACAAGTAAAATACAAACACCTTGGTGGGCATAAATCATGTTTTAGGTTTATTTAGGCTTTGAGCAAAGGGATGGGCATATAAAGGATGATCAATAAGGATTTTTAATTGACTTAATGAGGAAAAGCCTGCAGGCAAAGATATTAACTAAAAATGTATTAATCTTGGGTTGGTACAAGTTGAATAAATAAGAGGAAGAAACAGAACATGAAAAACAACATCAGAAAGAAAGATTAGAACTTGTTGGGGCAGCTAGGTGGCGCAGTGAGTAGAGTGCCAGCCCTGGAGTCAGGAGGACCTAAGTTTGGATCTGGCCTCACACACTTAACACACACACACACACACACACACACACACACACACACACACACCCCTAACCATGTGACCTTGGGCAAGTTACTTAACTCCAATTGGCCTCCAAAAAAAAAAAAAAAAGATTAGAAGTTGTTGATGGAACTCTTCGTCTATGCCTTCTGAGTTAAAAGATTGGGAAACTAGAAAGATAAGATATAAGTATATTTCATAAAGAGAAAAGTACCACTACCATTTCTACTACTGCTACCACTACTTCTAATACTATGACTACTACTACTGCCACTGCTGCTGCTATTTCTTCTTTCTTTTTCCTCCTTTCTTCTTTCTTCATTGTGAGAGAACTCTTAGTATGGAAACCACCTTCATCAATGCAAATTGGCAATGAGTCTATAATACATTTAGAAGCAGCTGCCTGTGCACAGAAAGACTTGATGACTGTCCTTTTGTCATGGCAGAATTTGTACATGCTTCAATTGATAGGAATGGGAACCAGATTTATGATTTCATTGATTTAGAGATGTCTTGGTTTAAGGAGGTCTTTCTTCAAATGATGATTGGCACCTTCTCTGCAATTTATAATTTTGGAGAGATTCCCTGAGACCTTAAGAGATTAAATGTCTTATCCTAGTTTACAAAGCCCTTATGCATCAGATATGGGATATGCAGCCAGGTTTTTTCTATTTCCAAGACTGGCTGGCTTTCTTTTCATTCTGCAATGTTGTCTCTCTAGTTTGTGACTCACTTGATATTGGTCATCAAAAGATTATTAAGTATTTATCTCTCTGATTGGACTTATCAAAGAATATTGTATGAACATCCCATAAACATGGGAGAATTAGGCAACACATGCATAGTCATACCATGTATTGTTAAAAATGGAAAATAACTGCCTGAAGTGAAAAAAAAAATAATGAGCATATTTAAAGGCAAGTGCATTTTTGTAATTGGTAGAGAAATAAATAGAAATGTCCTCCAGTCAGAAATATAGTGCTAGTGAGAGGCTAAAAGAGAAGAATTTCAGATTAGAAATAGAGTTTGGGGAGTTAGTTGTGTACAAATGGTAGTTGAAACTATATGATAAACTTTCCTCTGAGATAAGTAGATTATTGGCAATTTGACAAGGAACATGACCAAATCCAATCTCTTTTGCAATAGCAATTATATTTTGACATAAAGTTCTGAGATTCACGTATTATTTTGCTCACCCTGGATAAGAATGATCAGAAATTAATGGAAACTGTATTTCCCTAGTAGCATTAAACAATAGATAAAATTCAGTGTGTTATGGCATAGCACAGAACTTAGTTATTTGTAATCTGAAGGGAAATGCAAGGTGTGAGATTTGATCTGAGGTAGAAATGAAAATCTTATTTGATATTGAAATGATTTGCTAAATGTCTTTTGGATAAAGAAAGAAAATGACTTTGCTATTAACCTTGTGAACTTACCTAAGTCACTTAACATTTTTACAATATCTTCTTCCACCTCCCCACCTCATTCATGAAATGAGGAGGAGGAAGAGAAGTTCATAAGCTTTGTAAGTGGTCATCATCTTCTCTAGGCAATGCCAAATGTATGTCAGCACACAGGTAAACAAAGAAGATTGTTCTGATCCTTCTTGTATTTGTATTGTGACTATTAAATTATCATCACTTGATGATGCCACATGATTACTAAACAATAATATTCATGTGTGTTAATGTGTCAGAATAAAGCAGAATGTAATCTAAATGCAAAATCTTGCCTTTTCCAATCACATATTTCTGCCACACACCTAGGTTAGGATTGGACTTATCAAACATCAGCAATAGGTGGTAAAAATCTATGATAACTGGGGCGGCTAGGTGGCGCAGTGAATAGAGCGCCGGCCCTGGAGTCAGAAGGACCTGAGTTCGGAGCCGGCCTCCGACACCTAATCCACACAAACAAAAACCTAGCCGTGTAACCTTGGGCAAGTTACTTAACCCCAATTGCCATAAAGGGGCGGCTAGGTGGCGCAGTGAGTAAGAGCGTCGGCCTTGGAGTTGGGATGACCCGAGATCAGATCCAGCCTCAGAAAATGAGCACCCACGCATAAATAATGACTAGCCGTGTAATCTTGAGCAAGTTACTTAACCCCAATTGCTTTAAAAAAAAAAAATCTATGATAACCTAATACTTTCCCCTTGACATGGAGTATTTTAGAGGCATGTTTGATAGGTGAAATTTGGAAACTCAGAGAATGCTGCCAAGCTCTGGAGGTAAAGTTGAGTGGCTGGACTTTAATGAGTGAAAAAAAAATGATAATGCCTGGTACTTAAAAAAAAAACCCTTTCTTGTGAGTTACTGGAGGACTTTGGCTGCCATTGTCTGTGTAATACTTATAGCCTATCCATAAAAGAGGTCAGATTTGTCAGAAGAGCACTCTGACAGAAATAAAGGAGATGTGGGTCACTTTGCTGTGAAGAAGACAGAAACCCTGACTCTGGCCTCCAAGGAGGTGACTCTTCAAGCTAGCACAGCCTTCTCCCCATGGGATTATTCAAATGAAAGGGATTGTTTCCTGTTTCTGAAGGGACTGACTTAAGACACAAGGAGATTTGTCATGTCATTTCTCCAAGGAATATCGAAGAGTGAGTGGCAGGGTTGGATATATGAGAAGGTAGGAAGGATATATGAGATATGGAAGGATATATGAGAAGCAAGGAAGCTGTGGGTCAGAATGATGTGTTGAGAAGATAGGGCAGAGAGTGCTTTTGATGGTGAGATCTGGGTACCAGAGTGATTTATCCTGTACATAGCTTATTTGTACCAGCCTGTTTGCATATTTTTCTCTGCCATTAAACCTCAAATTCCTTGAGAAGAGAGACTAGCTTTTGCCTTTCTTTTTATACCCAGTATTAACATAATTCCCAGAACATAATATTTATATTCAGTCATTTACAGTAAAATCTAAACTCAGTGACTCCATTTGGAGTTTTCTTGGTAAAAATTCTGGAGGTTTTTCATTTCTTTTTCCAGTTCATTTTACAGGTGAGAAACTGAGGCAAATAAGATTAAGTGACTTGTCCAGGGTCATACACCTAACTGGCAAGTGTCTGAGGTCAGATTTGATCTCATGTCTTCTTGAATCCAGGCTCCAGCCTCTATCCACTGTGCCCACTAGCTACCCCTTTGAGTGATAGTTTCAATTCTTTGGAGACTATAGTTTCCCCTTATTAATTATTGCCTTTACCAATTTTCTGGTGGTTTAACATCAATAGAATTGCTCTCTCTTCTTCCTCCATCATTTCCTGCTCTTCCTCTTCTCTTACTTTCTCGCTCCCCTTTCCCTTCCTTCCTGCCCCCCCCATCTCCTTCCCTTCTTTATTCCCTTCAGTTTCATCTTTCCACATCTTCTGAAACAACCTTCTACAACAACTTTCTAAGCTATAGGTAAAGATCAACGCCATGTTCACAAATGAAAATAAATGGTGGGAGGAGGCCATTCTAAGTGCTTAAAGTATATGATTTATAAACTCAATTTTAGAGAACAGTTTTTTCTCTATTTAATCTTTAGTAATGCAACAATAATATTTTATTTCCATTGAAGATCAGGGCTATAAGTGTGTGGGGGGGGCGGTGTGTGGATGTGTGTGCGTGCATACACATTTAGGTTTAGGAAAGAAAAGGAATTGCTTTTTAAACAGATGAAACTCAGATTTTACAAATCTACCAAATATTTTTATGGAAATATATATTTCTGAAGTGTTTAATGGTGACTCAAAGTAGTTTATTCTCCATAGTAAGTTAGGTATTTTAGCCTCCAATCTTGATTCTTGTCTTCTTTTCCTTTTTTCTTAAAAAATAAATTGTTGTTACATTTTAAGTTCTGAACTATCTTCCTCCCTTCTTCCCACCCCACACTAGAGAAGGCCACCATTTGACAGAGCTTTATCAATATATGTAAAATAATATGTTTACTTCTATTTCTCAGTTCTTTCTCTCATCTTCCTTCATAGGTCCTTTATAGGTATTTTGAGTACACATAGTACTCAGAATAACTTTGTTGTTCATGATTATTCTTTGAATGATATTGCTCTTACTGTATAAAGAGTTTTCTTGGTTCTTCTCTCTTCATTTTTCATCTTTTCATGCAGGTCTTTCCTTGTTTTCCTAAAATCAACCAACTCATCATTTCTTACAGCACAGTAGTATTCCATCATAGTTATCTGCCACAACTTATTTAGCCATTCCCCAGTTGATGGGTATCCCCTTAATTTCCAGTTCTTTGACATTACAAAGAGAGCTATATGAATATTTTAGAACATATAGGTCCTTTTCCCTTTTCCTTTATCACTTTGGGAAACAGACCTAATATTGCTATTGCTGGGGAAAAGGGTATACATATGACTCTTTGAGAATAATTCCAGATGGCTCTCCAAAATAGTTGGATCATTTCACAGTTCCACCAACAATGAATGTGTCCCAGTTTTTTTACAGACTCTCCAAAATTTGTCATTTTCTTCTATCATTTTAGCTACTCTGATGTGTGAGATATTACAAAATTGTTTTAATTTGCATTTCTCTAATCAATACTTAGAATTACAGTATTTTTTCATATGACTATATATAGTTTTGATTTCTCAATCAAGAACGACTTGTTCATACTCATTGACCATGTATCAATTGGTCAATGACTTATATTCTTATAAATTTGACAATGTTCTCTATATTTTTGAAATGAGACCTTTTTTCCAAGAAACTTTCTATACCCCCACCCCAATTTTCATCTTCCCTTATAATCTTGGCTACATTGATTTTATTTATACAAAACCTGTTTTTTAGTTAACTGTAATCAAAAGCATCCACTTTTTGTCTCACAATGCTCTCTCTACTTGTTTATTCATGAAATTTTCTCCTGCCCAAAATTCTGATAAGTAATATGGTATATGTTCTAATTTTTTTTGATATCTCCCTTTATAGCTTGGTCATATGTTATTGATAATACAAAGATATGATCCAGTTAGTTATCTTACTGAGTGTCAACATTCCCAATTACAGACATACACATGAGTAAATTTTCATAGCATTTTAGTTACAGGTTATCTATTGCCTCCAAAGTTTCCATGATCATTCACCACATTCATCTCACTCTGCTCCAGGGTTAAACTGGGTAATTGCTTTAAAAGTCAAACTGAAAAAAAAATTAAAAATAAATTTAAAAAGTCAAACGGAGGGGTTTGCATTTATTTCCAAAACTATAGTTAAGTCAGTCAACAAGCAATCAGTCGATCAACAAGCATATATTAAGTGCTGATGATTTGTCAGACACCATACTAAGCATATTCTTACCCTCAAGGAGCTTACATCCCATTTTTTTAAGCAATTGGGGTTAAGTAACTTGCTCAAGGTTATACGACTAGTTATTTTTATATGTGGGTGCTAATATTCTAAGTCCAGAACCGATCCTGGGTCCTCCTGACTCCGGGGCCGACACTCTTACTCACTGTGCCACCTAGATGCCCCAGGAGCTTACATTCTAAAGGGAGAAGACAACACAGGAAAAAGCTGAATGGGAGAGAGGGCATGCAAGTAACACTGGGGGGAGGGGGAGTGTCATAGTGGTAAAGTCTAGAGAGCCAGAAGCAAATTTGGGAGAGGAATGAAGGATGGCTGGCCTGTTCAATGGGAATCCATTAAGCTTGAGCTTGGGAGTCATATGTATATGAAAACTGTATGGAGACAGATTGGAGAAAATCAAAGTAGGGAGACCCATCAGGAGGTGCTAGCTGGGTGAGAGGTGATGGAAGATTCAATTTGTATGGTGGTCATATGAATAGAAAGAAGGGGACAGAAATAATAAATGTGGGGGTAAAATCAACAAGACCTGGTGGCTGGTCTCATCTATTTTACATGCTATCATTCTGTGAAATACAGACTTTATACTCCTGAAAGCAATTTACTTTGAAAATAGTAGCTACCTGCCACCTAATGACCACAGGAAAAAAAAGTCCTTCAGAAACCTTCACCTATGGCTCTCTGCCCCTCTATATGTTCCTGAGTATTAAGCCAGCAACAACACTGAGACACTGAATGTCTCAATCAAATCTCCATATAGATGTGAGGTCTATATCTTGAAATATACCAAACCTCAAAGCTCTTAGCAGTTACAAAATCTGCCCTCACACAGATGACAGAAAAGTAAGGGAGGGGGTCCTTCTCCTTCACACCAGGATTTCTATTCAGGTTGAATTTTCTTTGTAAGCTTCTGTATGTCATGATCAGTAAAAAGCATATGGAAGGAGCCATCCCTACCAATCACAAGCTATGCACAGTGAAACCAGAAATGCTGAGAAGTCTTGGCTTAATTATTTATTTATACTCTCACCCAGTTTCTTTATCCTTAGAACAGAATTGTCACAAAGGCTTCAGAAAGGTGACAGAAGAATCAATCAATATTTGAAAGCACAGAGAATCTCTTTCTACCCCATTGGTCCTTGGGTACCAAATTAGGAGAATATCTAAAACTCTCTTCCAAAGGAGGGATTAAGTATAAGAGTGATGGGTCATGGTACACTAGAAAGATTCCTAAATTTGTAACTGAAGGACATGGGTTCAGCTCCTTCTTCTGTTACTTGGCTGACCTGGAACACAAACTCTCTGAGTCCCTGCCTCCTCACCTGCAAAAAGGACCTCCTCACCTGTAAAAGGTATCTTCTAACTGAAAACCTATGATCAAAGCTGAAATCATTTGATGATGATGCCAAAGAGACTATTGAATAGGCAAGCCTGCCTTGCTCACAATAATAGGAAATGTTTGTGAAACCAAGCTCTGCCATGAGGGAAATAATGCTGCTCAATATTACTACTTATTGAAATGCAAGGCAATGTGAAAACACTGCACATCTGGTTGCATCAATTCATAGCCTGATTCTATGAGCCTGATTGATTCTCACATCCACATGCCTCCATGCAAACACAATGCTGACTTCTGATCATTTCATCTGAGTTTCTCAGCATCCCCTCTTGGCCCGTTGTGTCCAACTGCTTTCTATTACTTCACCACATCGACAGTTGTTCAATTTGGTTCATTCAGTGGCCTGTCTTATCACCCGTCTATGTCTCACTCTCCTTAAGATTAATAAAAGAGGAAAGAGCAGAGAATAGACAATGTAATGTGACATGGTGCAGTAAAATCAGAAAAACAAGTGTAGGGAATTCTATTCCTGACCTTTCTGACAATTGCAAATATCTGAAACAAATCAAATTTCATGAAATTGCTCACACCTTTAACCTGATTACTATTCAATTCTATTGTCTTTAGACTCTTCTCTTTCCATTCCAAGGACTATTTTATTGAAGTGACAAAGAAGATGCACAGTGTGGTTAGTTGAAAACCAGTCCTAGAGTCAGGAAAACCTGGGTTCAAGTGTTTCCTTTACATCAACTAATGGTTTTTCCCTTGGTAAGGCAAGATATTTGGTTCCTAAATGTTTGTAGAATTAGTTGTAGATCTATCTACGTTATGGACAGAGTTTCCATGCAGGGATGCTATCTCAGATCTGAACAACAACAACAGATTAGTGATTCTATTTTATACTTTGGGTTTTCTTCCATCTGTCTTAATTATATTATCCTCAAGACAACATAGAGAAAGGCCCAGATATGTTGACTATATCTCTTGGGAAGCATATTATGGGATATCAACACAATTGCCAAAATCAAAAGTATGATGAGATAAAATGTTTAATGTTTATTGTTGCAAAGGGTACCCACATGGATGAGGTTACAAATTCATGAATTATATTAAGATGTCAGTGATAGTATCATGGGGCAAGTAGGAAGCACAGTGGTTAGGGCACTGACCCTAGAGTCAAGAAGACCAGAATTAAAATACAACTTTATACAGTTACTAACTGTCTGACCATTGCAAAAGTCATTTAAGCTCTATCAGTCTCAGTTTTCTCATCTGTAACAAGGGAATAATAATAGCACCTGCATCCCAGGAGTGAAAATAATTGTAAAGAGCTTAGCACAGTGGCTAGAACAAATTAAGCATATATAAATGTTGGCTATCATTATCACACCTCAAGGCATGTTCTTTGATGTTTTTCTATGATATCTTTCTGCTCTGACATTGCTTGAACCTAAAGAATATCTCATTTTACAGGTGAGGAACTGGGGCAAACAGATTTAAGTGAATTGCCCAGGATCACATAGCTAGTAAGTGTCTGAGGTCCAATTTGAACTCAGGATGATGAGTCCTGTTGATCCTTAGCTTGGCATTCTATCCATTATACCACCTAGCTGCACATTAAAGTTGCTTAATAAATGCGTGTTGACTCGCTGACTGACATCACTTCCCCTTACACTCTATATTCTTGTTCTGTCTACATTGCCTTCCATTTTCTACCTCTTGGTCTTAGTAGTACAAACTGTCCTCCCATGCTGTTCCCCATCTTTTTAATTTAATCTTCATCTACTACAATGACGACAACTATGACTATGATTGCATCTATGGCGATGACTACTACTGCTGCTGCTGCTGCTACTGCAGCTGCACACACACACACACACACTACTACTACTACTACTACTACTACTACTACTACCACCACCACTATTACTACTACTATTGCCACTACTTTGCTACTACTACTCCTACTCCTCTTCATCTATTCCATCTTCACTTCTACTCTTGGAATGCTTAACTGCCTTGAAGTCAAAGGTCTAGAACCATCTCTTATGCAAGACCCTTCCTAAACCCCTTACCTATCTTCACTTATTAATTCTCACATGCCATTATTTTACACATAAAGGGAAAGATATGTTTTACATGTGTATTATGTACATATGCATATGTGTGTTTTCAATATGCATGTATCTATATTTATTTATCTTTCTGCCCACACATCCATATATCCATCTATCTAATTTATCTGTACTCTCACATAGAGAATTGCTCATAGACATTGAGAGAGAGAGAAAGACTTGACAAGGGTCTTCCTCTAATCTTGTATTAAATTCTGATTTGGAGATAGGTCTTCCTGACTTGAAGGTTCTTCCTTCTCTATCTAAATATGTTCCACTGTTTCATGTCTGAAATAGTGCCTTCTTTAAAAATCCTTGTTGAAATGGATTGCTCACCTTTCTGTAAGGCCACACACAAGCAGCTTTCTAGAGGACTGCTGCTGTGAAGAGCTTCAAGGATCTGATTACATAATATAGTGAGCTCTCTATTTATTTATTTTTATTGTTTTATTTTAAACAAATGCTTTATTAACTTCTGTTTTACATCATTCATTTCCACCAGATTTTGAGTTACAATCATTTTCCCCTCATTATTCCCCTACCCAACCTCCCAGAATAGCAGTCCCACAAGATATCACTTCCTCCAATCTGCTCTCTCCCATACCATCTCCCATACCCCCTTCGACTTTTCCATTAGAGGAAGGTGAATCTTTGTGTCCCAATGCCTGCACATCTTATCTCCCAATGATAAGCAAAAGAGTATTAATAATAGTATTTATATATATTTGAAACATTTAATGTTAAGATCTTGAATTTCAGATCCATTTCCTTCCTCCCTTGTCACCCATTCCCCCTGGGGAGATGAGTAATTCAGTATATGTTGTACATGTCTAGCTATGCAAAACATTATCATGGTAGATATATTGTACAAGGTTGCTTATAATTCCCTCCCATTCATCCCACGCCCCACCTGGTCCATTCCCTACATGATCCTGTCCCTCTTCTATAGTGGGTACTTCCAACATCCCCTCCCCCCAAGGATGCCCTCCCATCCATCATCCCTCCTCTCATCCCCCTTCCCCCTATTCTGCTGTAGGTTGAGATTTCCCACCTAGTATGTATGTCATTCTTTCCCTGAACCAAATTCAATGAGAATGTGGTTTTGCCTTTTTTGCCTTCCTATTCTCCCCCTCCCTTGCAACCACTTCCCCTTGCTTCTTCTACATGAGATAGTTTACCCTACCCTGTCTCTCCCCATCTCCTCTTGCCACTTTCCTCTCTCAGCTCATAATTTCATCCCTTGAGTATTCTCCCTTCCCAACAAATTCAACCTATGCCCTCTATCCATACATAACTGTAACCATATACACACACATTCACATATGTATTCATATGACCAAACACCCTTCTTCCATTATTTTCATAGTGAGAAAGATTTCCTCAGTCACAGTTATTGCTTTTCCATATAGGAATGTAAATAGTTCAACTTTGATAAGTTCCTTTTGATTTCTTTTCCCTGGTTACCTTCTCAGGAATCTCTTCCTTCTTGTGTCTGGATGTCAAATTTTCTATTCAATTCTGGTTTTTTCCTCAGGAATGCTTGAAAGTCCACTATTCCACTGAATGACCATATTTTTCCCTGAAACAAAATACTCAGTTTTGCTGGGTAGGTGACCCTTGGGTTCATTCCCAGCTCTTTTGCCCTCTGGAATATCATATTCCATGCCCTTCAATCCCTCAGTGTAGAAGCTGCCAGGTCCTGTGCTATTCTGATTTGTGTTTCCACAATATTGAAATTGTTTCTTCCTGGCTGCTTCTAGTATTTTCTCCTTGATCTGGGAGTTCTGGAACCTGGCTATAATATTCCTGGGAGTTTTCTTTTTGGGATCTTTTTCAGGAGATGATCTGTGTATTCTTTCAACCTCTATTTTGCCCTCGGGATCTAAAACATCAGGGCAGTTTTCCTTGAGAATTTCTTGAAGGGTGATTTCTAGGTTCTTTCTTTGATCATGGCTTTTGGGTAGTCCAATAATTTTTAAATTGTCTCTCCTGGACCTATTTTCCAGGTCAGTGGTTTTTCCCATGAGAACTTTCACAGTGCCTTCTATTCTTTCATTTGTTTAGATCTGTTTAACAGCATCTTGATTTCTCATAAAGTCATTAGCTTCCGTTTGCTCCAGTCTAACTCTGAAGGAATGAATCTCCTCAGTGAACTTTTGACATTCTTTTTCCATCTGGCAAATTCGACTTTTTAAGGCATTCTTCTCCTCATTGCCCTTTTGGGCCTCCTTTGCCATTTGAGTTAGTCTATTTTTTAAGGTGTTGTTTTCCTCAGTCAGGCTGTTGACCCTCATTTCATACTTTTCCTTCATCCTTCTCATTTCTCTTTCCAATTTTTCCTCCACTTCTCTTATTTGATTTTTAAAGTCCTTCTTAAGGTCCTCTATGGCCTGCAACCCTCTCATGTTTTCCCCTGGGGCTTTTGGAGCAGGACTTCTGACCTCACAGTCCTTTTCCCGCTCTATGCCCCCAAAATAGGAGTCTAGGGTTGCATTTTTCTGTTTCCTTTGCCTTGGCATGTTGCCACTTGATTACCTGACTTTTGGGCTTGTTGCCACACCATGGCTTTAAGGCCAGCTAGAGGAATTTTCGTCCTGAACGTGTGGGGGGCAACTTCCGTTTCTGGCAAGCTGTAAACCCACCCATGACTTCCACCCTTGATCACAATCCAGATCCAGGGAGGTTAAAGCAAGAGTGATTACCCACCAAGACTGATAGCTGGATCTCCCTACAATTTGCAGGCCAGGAGCTGGAGCTGCCTCTGAAAACTACAAAATGGTGTGTCTCCTCAGTGGCTTCTAGCCTCCAGGGGAGAGAGCCGACGCATTCCCCAAATACAGGTCCCAAAGTCCATAGGACACTACCCTCTTACTTTGTCCTAGGCATGTCTATGTTGATAATTCTGGAGTCGCCACAGCTGCTGGTGTTCTGGGGTTCCTCTAGTTGGCTGCTGGCCCTGCCGCCCTGGGGCTAAAACCCCGGCTCAAGCGGACCTGGGCTTGGCTCAGCTCCCCCGCCAGCTCCCAGACCACTTCACTGGTCCTTCCTGCAGGGCTGCTGGGCTGTCCTCAGCGGGAGGTTAGCTTCTCAGTGTCGTTCTGTCGGTGCTGGGGCTCCAGAAGTTGTTCAGAGTCCCCTTTTACATAGTTTGGGGAAAATCTGGGGGCAGAGTGGCTTGGATGAGCTGTTTCTACTCCACCATCTTGGCTCCATCCCCTCTCCATTCAATAACAAATCAGAGCAAAACATTAATAGAAAATCAAAATACAGCATTCACAATGTTACAACTTATCATAAAAAATCAAAATACAGCATTCGACATGTCACAACTCAACAACTTATCAATAAAATGGCTACATAGTTTTCACCAAAGTAGTCACATAGTTTTCAACAAAGTACATTCATTTAGTCAATCACCAAATCTTTAATTCAATCACAAAGTACAAAAGGCAAAGTTCTCTACCCTAAGGTCACAGTAAATCATAATCTTCTTAGTAAGTACACAGTATCCAAGTACAGTATTCTTTCAGCTTGACTTGAGACTGGTTCTCAGCTTCCATGGTTCCTCTTTCATGGTCCCAGCTCCAACTGTCACCTGGGTTCAAGGCAGGCAGCTCCCAGTTCCTTGTCCAGTTCTTCATATAGATCAATTCCATACTGAAGTTCACAGTGTCCAGTCCACCTCAAGTCCTTCACAGTTCCTCTTTCTGGGAAGACAAACCTTGACAGAGCCACAATAATATTCATACACATTGCTGGCACCATCATCAATTCCCTATCTGCCCGTGAAATCAACTCAGACCCACCAGGTCTGAGAATTAAACACAAATCATCAATATAGAAATAAACACAGACCCACAAACCAGGTCCAAGAGGTCAGCACAAATCATCAGTAAAGTCCCAGGACCTACAAAACCCTCCTCCAGGACTTCTGTAAACATACAGATAGTAAATCGTCTTTCAGGGCTTCCAGTAAGGTCCCAAGGCTTCTGTACAACGTATCACAAACAAACATCAATACAGACAGAACAGATAAATAGAGTGCCTGGATAATACAAGGTTTTTTTTTTTTTCCTGCTTGACTCTTACCATAAGAGACCTCCTCTCACTTCTGATGTCTCTTAGCCTGGGTCTCTCCTTATATGTGGACATTAGCTCCTCTCTTTCCTGTTGCAAGAGTTCATGAGTTCTAGGGTTCACAAGTTGTGTGGTTCACACATTCTTTTTCTTAACAGACTTGATACACGGCTCAAAAGAAATTTGAACTGAAACAAGGTGTTAATTCAATAGCTGAAACAATGTGTGAACTACTTCTGTGCTTGTCATTATGATTTTTCATTTTATTGATGAAAAACCTTAAATCCTGAGAGGTAATTCTAAATAGGCTTCATGGTAATAATGTCACCCATGTAATAAGTAGCTCCAAATGTAGTGGGGGTTTTTCCACTGTACAAATGGAATGATTATCCACCAACACTGCCAAACTTACAAATGTGTAAGTTGGTTATTTGGAGCAATGGATGTATTTTTCTGTGGAAATATTGAACTATTGGTAGTTTGTGAGACTAATCCACTAAATATTAAATGCAATATATAATGTTCTATACAATTAATAAATAATCTAATTAAAACTATTTCTTGTCTTTCCAAGACCCTTTAGAGTCACAGAACCTCTAGAAAAGTCTAGTAGTGAAATGATTTATTCAACCATTATTTAATCATTCATTTGTGGACTGGCCATTACCTTGTGTTCTAAGTTGAACCTACAGGAGGCAGTGGTGGGCATGTTGGATAGGGACCTAGATATGGGTCTGAAAACCCGGATGCAGATTATACCTCTGGTATTTCTTGTCTGTATGACTTTGAACAAGTCACTTCCTCTTTTTTGGCCTCAGTTTCCTCTTTTAAAAAATGAGATGGTTAGACAAAATTATCTTGTTGGATCTTTTGTTCCTTTGACCTCAAAGGTCCTTTTTGGCATATACCCTGTGCATTGTTTCTTCTTCTGAGAGCCAGTATAGTGTAAGTACAGGACACGGCATGTTGAGTCAGTGAAATCTTTTAGTAGCCTTGTGATCTTAGGCCAGAGGTGGGTAATGCATGGCCTGGAGGCCACATGTGGCCTTCTAAGACCTTGGTGCAGCCTTTTGACTACATCTAACTTTTATAGAACAAATCCTTTTACTAAGGGAATTTGTTCTGTGAAGTTTGGATTTAGTTAAACAGCCAAACTTGAGGTCCCAGATGAGCACATGTGGCCTTGAGGCCAAAGGTTCTCCACCCCTGCCCTAAACAAATAACCTCTTTGTGACTCAGTTTCCTCATCTGTGAAAATAGACTACCTATTCTTTGTAACCCTTTCCAATTTTATTTTTTTTTCTTTTTTGGGAGGGGGAAGACAGGGCAATTGGGGTTAAGTGACTTACCTAAGGTCACACAGCTAGTTTGAGTTAAGTGTCTGGGGCGGATCTGAACTCAGGTCCTCCTGACTCCATGGCTGGTGCTCTATTCACTGTGCCACCTAGCCACCCCTCTTTCAATTTTCAATCTGTGATCTTATGATATGTTCCCTTATGTACATGATTGCCTCAATGTGCATTAATGATGTTATTGTGCAGTTAAAATATCAAACAACCAAACTCCTTATGTGAGATATCTGAATTAAACCTTTTAAAGATCAGAGACCTTCTTTCAAGTGTATACATTTTATAATTTTTTTGGAAGGAAAGATTTCAGATATAACATTATCTTTCATTCCTCCCTTCCTTTCAATACTGTATCCAGGCAGTGATTAGGGAGTAAATTGCTTACCTTTTAGTGGGACATTAATTCTTACACATTACTGGAGGCCATTTTGTCAATTTATGCTCTATTGTACTAAATAGTAACTTGTGGCCTAAAAGCATTAATACATTGCTAAAGGAGGCCAGGGGGGACTCACTTCCTACTTGCTTGATTTTCAGGGCAACTTTGGGGAAGTTGTTGTTTTCCATGGATTATTTTTGCCATGTTCTGTTTAGAAAAGCATTGCTTCTGCTTCCAGGATTTGTTTCAGAGGCATTTGACAGGGCCTGTGCAACCAAAGGGCACTCAATAAATGTTAATTAATGACAATGGTGCTGTTTTTCCAAGAAATGGAGCATTAAATTAAAAGCAGTAAAATAAATGCAATATTCTCTGCAGTCATGTCCTATCAAATTTTCTATATAAGTCCTATTCTAATGCCTCATTGTGGTATAGAAGATAGCCCAGGTCCATGAAGGTTATAACCTTCCTCCACCAACCTCTGACAGGTCCTATCATACTGGAAAAGCTTTGACTTTGGTTCCATAGATGACTCCATGAACACAATCCAAGGACCAGTTTAACCAAATCCATAAGTCTGGAAGCAGAATCCTAGTTCCTTTATGATAGCTTCTTTTAGACCTAGTAACTCTTGAAGATGGTCTTATAAGGAATGGGGAAGTCTAACTCAAGGGTCTGAAGTCATATGGACTGGATTTGAATGTGAATTTCCATCATTAACCCTTGTGGGGTTATATTTCCTTATGTTTTCAAATAAGGGGGTTGGATCAAATCATCTTCAAAGTTCCTTCTAACTCTGAAGCTTAAAATCCTGGATGATCTGTGTTGAAGAAAGTACTCCCAGAAATCAAACCACAGATTCTTGAAGTATTGGAATGAGAATATGTTCAAATCCTGGCTCTTCCATTCACTGACCATGGGGCCTCAGGCAATTACTCAATCACTGGAGATTAAACAACTTCATTTATAAAAGATGAACAGTTATGTTAAATGATGTTTAAGATCTCTTTCCACCCTAAATTTGTGACTGTATGAACCTATAGGAGACTTCATGGGATGGGCAGTAGGAGGTGAGCAACTGCCTTTAGAGTCAGGGAGACTTCATTTCAAGTTGTGCCCAAAACACATACAGGCTTTATGACCATTCGATAGTCACTTTAGTGTCTCCTGGAAAATCCCTAGTATTATAAATTACAGAAGAGTGGTTGATTTACATCAGTGAAGAGATTTTCTACATTAGGAATTCCCTAGACAAATGAATCCATGTGTCTTGACCCATAGTATCACATGATTCTGTTGAAATAAAATATTTATTAGCCAATAAATGTGTATCTTAGATAAGTAGATATTTTTAAAAATCTAGTTTCAGATATTCTCATTTATGGTTCTAGCTCTCCCAATGACAAACTAAGAAAGTCAGAGGACAATTTATAATAAAATTAACAAACCATTCCACAAAACATATCTCAGAAACAGAGCAAAAAGTTAATGCATCCTCTAAAATATTATCAAATCTAACCTCTATGAAGGGGGCAGAGTTTCATCTGCTATTGTGACATGTTTTTAAACTATTTCTCAACAATGAAGTGTGTTCCTTCCTTCCTTCCTTCCTTCCTTCCTTCCTTCCTTCCTTCCTTCCTTCCTTCCATCCATCCATCCATCCATCCATCCTTTCTTCTTTCCTTCCTTCCTTCCTTTTTCTTTCTTTGGTCTATTCAGTGCCCAGCCCTTGCCTATGCTCCCCTGGGATCTTGACCCCCCCAAAAAAAGAAAACTGAGTTTTAGGCTTTGCCTACAACTGTTGTTCCCTTCAGAAAATACCTCAGTGGCCACCAATTATGGTTAGACACTGTTACTGTGATCTTCATTTAGGTTGAACATTATATATTTTGACATAAATTGATATTTGATATAGCATAATGAATTAATAACAATAATAATAGCTAAACAGGGCAGCTGCAAACTGAATATATAACATGTCACATATTCAACAAGGAAATTCAAGGCACCAAGCATTCATTACATCTTTACTATGTGTAAAGCCCTGTGCTAAGGGCTTAGTGATTCAAAGACAAGACAAAACAACTAAATGATAATTGGTCTTATAAAGTTTATATTGGACAATAGAGAGGCTGTTCAGTATCATAATAGAACATTGGAAATGGAGTCAGTATAACCTTTGTTCAAACCCTAACTCAAACACTGAGCAGCTTGTTACCCTGGGTAAGTCATTCAACCTATCTCAGGCTCAGTTTCCTCACTTTTCAAGTGGGTATAATATAGGCACTTCCATCACAATGTTGCTGTGAGGATCAAGTGAGATATTAAGTGCTTTGCAAATCCTAACATACTCTATATATGTTAGTACTTGTAATACCATCTACCCATAATAGTGTAGATGCTATAAGTGCATTGTTGCATGTCATAGAAAGCAAATTTCAGTGAGAAAAACTCCTAATACCTGAGGTTATGAGGAAAGGGGTAATAAACAGGAGATGACCCCTGATTAAACCTCAAATGAAGACAAGGATTATTAAAAATAAAACAAAGATGAGGGAAGAACATGCTCTTGGCATGTTTTTTTACACTATTTTTAAGTTTTCAACATTTACTTCCACAAGATTTTGAGTTAGAAATTTTCTCCCAGCCTCTCCCCTACCCCCACCCCAATATAACAAGCATACTAAATACCCCTTCCCCCAATCTGTTCTCTCCTATGTCCTCCTCCTTACTTTCTTGTAGGGCAATATGGATTTCTATACCCCAGTGCCTGTATGTCTTATTTCCTGGTTGTATGTAAAAAACATTTTTTAACATTTGTTTTTAAAACTTTGACTTTAAGATTCTTTACCTTCTTCCCTCCTCACCCACCCCCACTGGGAAGACAAGCAATTCAATATAGGTTGTAAATGGGTAGTTACACAAAACATTTCCATAGTAGTTATATTTCGAAAGACTATATTTTCATCCATCCTATCCCCCTGCCCCGTTTATTCTATTTTCTCCTTTGACCATGTCCCTTTTTGAAAGTGCTTGCTTCTCATTACCCTCTCCCCTTCTGTCTTCCCTCCTCTTATCCCCTTCTCCTCTACTTTCCTGTAGGGTAAACTACCCAACCGTATGTGTGTTATTCTCTCCTTATTTGGCATGGTTTTTATAATGAATGGGAAAGATAGAGAATAGACATGGGGAGATCAATTAAGAATTTAGTACAATAATACAAGCTAGAAGTGGAAAAGTCCTGAATCAAGGTTATGGTAACAAATAAAAACCAACAAAAAAAGACAAATGGAAATGAGGTAGTGCAGGCAGCTTGGATGAGATGTGCCAGCTTACTGGTATGGCATGAGAAGGAGAGATGATGAGTCAAATATGATACTGAGATTACAAATCTGGGTGACTTGGATGGTGGGAATATCCAGAAGACCTCTTCTGGATGTATAGATTGGCTGTTTTTCATATTTATGTGTATGTCATAGGAATTGTATTTGTATATGAAATATAGCACAGAGAAAGCTCATCTTGGTCAGGAAGACTTGGATTCAAATTGTCCGTTTGACATTACAGTTGATATGTAATCCTAGGCATTTCCTTAACCTTCCAATGTCCCTGGATCTGCTTAACTACATGTGAAGTTCTGACCTACAGATATTTCCTTTTCCAGGATTTTCCAGTTACCAATTTAATCACGTCCTATCCCTACCCTACCCTCAAATGTGTCAATAAATTACAAACTCATTTATTAATATTTCTGGATTCACATTTTAGCTTTTATGTGTATGTGTGTATATTCACACATAATCAAAAATATTATATATATTTGTATTTAATTTCATGCATTTAAATATGTTCAATTAATTGATCTGTCTACTTATCTTTTTTTTTTTTTTTGCTTTTTTGGAAGGCAGTTGGGGTTAAGTAACTTGCCCAAGGTCACACGACTAGGTTTTTGTTTGTGTGTGCGTTAAGTGTCTGAGGCTGGAACCGAACTCAGGTCCTTCTGACTCCAGGGCCAACACTCTACTCAATGTGTCACCTAGCCGCCCCGTCTACTTATCTTTTAATCAAAATGTTCCTAAGAGAAAAAAATAAACTATAGAATAGATATTATCATGGCAAAATGGGCACGACATTATTTTATGTTAATAAGTTCTTTATGCTTGAAAATGTTGGAGACCACTTATGTCTACCCACAAAAAGAAACTCTTGCTATATGGTTCTAAATGGTGCACTTTTCCTTCCCTCTCTAATGTTTGCCAAATGAATTAAGAAGATACTGAAGCGGGCGGAGCCAAGATGGCAGAGTAGAAACAGCGGCGTCCAAGCCACTCTGCCCCCAGATTTCCTCCAAACTATGTAAAAGGGGACTCTGAACAACATCTGGAGCCCCAGCACCCACAGAACGACACAGAGAAATTAACCTCCCGCTGAGGACAGCCCAGCAGCCCTGCAGCAAGGACCAGAGCAGCAGTCTGGGAGCCAGCAGCCCGCAGAGCGCAGGGAGCCAAGCACAGGTCCGGTCCCCCTGAGTTTCGGTTTTAGCCCCAGGGCTGCAGGGCCAGCAGCGGGCTGGAGAGACACCAGAACACCAGCAGCTGTGGTGATTCCAGAATTATCAACATAGACATGCCTAGGACAAAGTGAGAAGTATTTGGGGAATGCGTCGGCTTCCTCCCCTGGGGGCTAGAAGCCACTGAGGAGACAAGCCATTTTGTAGTTTTCAGAGGCAGCTCCAGCTCCTGGCCTGCGAACTGTAGGGAGATCCAGTGATCAGTCTTGGGGGGGTAATTGCTCTTGCTTTAACCTCCCTGGATCTGGATTGTGATCTGGGGTGGAAGTCCTGGGTGGATTTACAGCTTGCCAGAAAGGGAAGTTGCCCCCTCCACATGTTTGGGATGAAAATTCCCCTATCTGGCGGCAAAGCCATAGTGTGGCAACAAGGCCAAAAGTCAAGTAATTAAGTGGCAACATTCCAAGGCAAAGGAAACAAATTCAACAGAAAAATGCAACCCTAGACTCCTACTTTGGGGGCAAAGAGGGTCAAATCATAGAGCGGGAAGAGGACTATGAGGTCAGAAGTCCTGCTCCAAAAGCCCCAGGGGAAAACATGAGCAGGTTGCAGGCCATAGAGGACCTTAAGAAGGACTTTAAAAATCAAATAAGAGAAGTGGAGGAAAAATTGGAAAGAGAAATGAGAAGGATGCAGGAAAAGTATGAAATAAGGGTCAACAGCCTGACTGAGGAAAACAACACCTTAAAAAATAGACTAACCCAAATGGCAAAGGAGGTCCAAAAGGCCAATGAGGAGAAGAATGCTTTAAAAAGTCGAATTTGCCATATGGAAAAAGAATCTCAAAAGCTCACTGAGGAGATTCATTCCTTCAGAGTTAGACTGGAGCAAATGGAAGCTAATGACTTTATGAGAAATCAAGATGCTGTTAAGCAGATCCAAACAAATGAAGGAGTAGAAGGCAATGTGAAATATCTCATGGGAAAAACCACTGACCTGGAAAATAGATCCAGGAGAGACAATTTAAAAATTATTGGACTACCTGAAAGCCGTGATCAAAGAAAGAACCTAGAAATCAATCTTCAAGAAATTCTTAAGGAAAATTGTCCTGATGTTTTAGATCCAGAGGGCAAAATAGAGGTTGAAAGAATCCACAGATCATCTCCTGAAAAAGATCCCCCCCCAAAAAAAACTCCCAGGAATATTATAGCCAGGTTCCAGAATCCCCATATCAGAGAGAAAATACTCCAAGCAGCCAGGAAGAAACCATTTCAATATTGTGGAAACACAATCAGAATAGCATAGGACCTGGCAGCTTCTACACTGAGGGATTGAAGGGCATAGAATATGATATTCCAGAGGGCAAAAGAACTGGGAATGAACCCAAGGGTCACCTACCCAGCAAAACTGAGTATTTTGTTTCAGGGGAAAATATGGACATTAAGTGGAATAGAGGACTTTCAAGCATTCTTGAGGAAAAAACCAGAATTGAATAGAAAAGTTGACATCTAGACCCAAGAAGCAAGAGATGCCTGAGAAGGTAATCAGGGAAAGGAAATCAAAATTAACTTATCAAAGTTGAACTATTTACATTCCTATATGGAAAAACAATAATTGTGACTGAGGAAATCTTTCTCACTATGAAAATAATGGAAGAAGAGTGTAAGGTCATGTGAATACAAATGTGAATGTGTGTGTATATGGTTATAGTTATATATGGATAGAGGGCATAGGTTGAATTTGTTGGGAAGGGAGGATACTCAAGGGGTGAAGTTGTGAGGTGAGAGAGGAAAGTGGCAGGAGGAGATGTGGAGAGACAGGGTGGGGTAAAGTATCTCATGTAGAGGAAGCAGGGGGAAGTGGTTGCAGGGGAGGGGAAAAATAGGAAGGCAAAAAGATGAAACCACATTCTCAATGAATTTGGTTCAGGGAGAGAATGACATACATACTAGGTGGGACATCTCAACCTACAGCAGAATGGGGGGAAGGGGTATGAGAGGAGCGATGATGGATAGGTGGACATCCTTGAGGGGAGGGGAGGTTGGAGGTACCCACTATGGAAGAGGGACAGGATCAAGTGGGGAATGAACCAGGTGGGGGTGGGATGAGGGGGAGGGAATTATAAGCAGCCTTGTACAATATATCTACTATGATAATGTTCTTCATAGCTAGACATATACAACATATACTGAATTACTTATGTCCCCAGAGGGAATGGGTGACAAGGGAAGAAGGAAATGAATCTGAAATTCAAGGTCTTAAGATTCAATGTTTCAAATATATAAAAAAGAAGATACTGAAAATAAGGCCTAGAGTTTCCTGACATGGGCAGGAAAGAACTGATGGGGGTGGGGAGGTTGAACAGAAAGAATATTATTTGGGGAACTAGATGATTCCTCCTTTCAAGTCCTACCTCTAACATTTGTGAGCTCTGTAACCAAGAGGGATATTTGTTCAAATGCTCTGAAAAGAAGCTTTTTTTCATCTGTACCTTTAGGACAAAATGGTAGGGCATGGGCATAATGAGGAACCAGTCACATAATGAGCATATTCATTGGGTCTTAGATTTGCAACTATAAGGGACTTGAGAGGCCATCTAGTTCAACTCTCCTTTAAAGGTAAGAAAAACAGGGTCTAAGAGATTAAGTCACATACCTTAGGTCACACAGGTAGAAATGAGTCAGCTATTTTCATTAACAGCTGTGATCCTTCAGCCTGGATGCCTCTTTTTACTAGACTGGAATCACATTTTCACAGTTAGAAACTCATTTATCTCATTTCATCCCTGTGGTTAGAATCCCACAGTTAAATCCTTCCTAACATTTCAGTTTGGCTTAATAACACAACAATAATATTGATCTGTGCAAAGTCTATGTATTGTAACCTAGTTGAAAATACAAGTTTTTCATGAAATGTTGACCTAATGAGGACATGGCAAAAGTGACTTATTGCCCCGTTGACCACACTGGGCATAAAGACATGGATCAAGGGACTTTTAGCTATTGGCTATGATGCAGAATTCAAGAATCTCAGGGGTGGATTGGACTTCAGAAGACATCCAGGTCCTTGGGGACCTTGGTTATTAAGGACCCCATGCCTCTTGGCCAGGCAAAGTATCAGGGTTCTTGGTTGGATATTTGAAAGGGAGAATTAATCTGAAAATTTCTCAAAATGTTGTTTTTCCAGGAAATGGAATAAGGACTAAAAGGCAAAATGCATGGTATTTCAAAAGTCAGACAGTGAAGTTGTATCTTGAGTTGGTTTTATTGGATTCACTGTCAATTCAAGTAGGGAGTTAGATTACATATGGTCCTAGAAAAGAAATTCCAATTAATAGGTCATGTAGAAACATGTGTATATGTGTCTATATTATGTACAATACACATTTATGTGTATGTGCCTGCAACATATGTGACGTGTACATATATGTACTATATGCACTTACGCTCATGTATCTGCAGGCTGCTTTATTTGCTCTCCTGGTTCAGGAAATCGGGACTCGAGAAGCTGATACAAACAAGAGCTTTATTATACTGCACAGTAAGCAGGGGAAAATAACCAGATATATACACACTCTATGACAATATAAACAAACAAAGGTCTGTCCTGGATGCAAGAGACTTAGCCAGCATGTGGAGGAGAATGTGATGGAGAGAAAATATGCCCAAAGTTCAGGTTTAGGTGGCAAAACCATATACCCTATAACTGGCCTTGATTGAGAATAGGTAATCAATTCTACATGTGTGAGCATTATATATGCATGTATGTATATGTGAACAATATAATAATATACATAGATACACATACAATGCACACATGTGTGTGTGTGTAATACTTTAGTGGAGAGATTGCCTGGTCTGAAAATTCTGTGCCATCACATATCAGCAACTTGCCATATGGTTGGTACTATAGATATTTTTGTCGCAGATTAATTAAGTGATTTTCCAAAGGTCACAGGTATGTCTGTCCATATGTCTATCCATTTTCTATCTGTTTATCTGTAATCTATCTATCTATCTAATCTATCTATCATCTATCTCTCTTTGTGTAGTCTACAAGAACTCAGTCTCCTTCCACACAGAATCTTTGATTCCCTTAGTTGAGCTCACCAGGTTACCATGGTTACCAGGTAACTATGCACCACTTCACAAGTATCTCCATATTATGTTGTTCTATGTATACCTCACTTTCGAACTTTGGCTCTTCCATACACTCTGTTTTTGCCTATGTGAATGTTAGCTCCCATAGGGCAGGGACTCTTTCCCTTCTCTGTTTATATTTCCAGCACTTAGCATACTGCTTTGAATATAAGCACTTTTAGATATATTTTTTCATACGCATAATTGTAAACACTTATGGGACTATGCATTAAATTTTTCTTGGTACACCTTGCATATCTTTCCGTTTCGATAGCTTTATCTATCTATCTAATCTATGTCCAAATCAACCCATCTAATCCATATCCTTATCCATACACATGTATTGTACATGTGTGTATATATATATATATATCCATATAATAAGTTTTAATAGTGTGTGTGTGTGTGTATTGTCTGTCTAACACATATTAGCTGTGTTATTTAGCAATTGACCTAGATAATTCACTAGAAGTGTGCGTTTCAGGTACATTGTTGATCTGGGGTGGCAGAGGGAGTTTCTATCTTAGGACTTCCCTCCACTGAGGTCCCAGGTCCAGTACTACAGAAAGAGAGAAAAATGCATATGTATTACAGCCATATAAGTAGATGTGCTCATCTGTATATCTGCATTTATAGACACATACTTATAGTTCATTATTTATATACCACACATATGTTTGCTTTGGTGCGTCAGTTGCAACATTTTATTAGATATAGACAGGAAGGAGAGTTCTATCATCTCTGAAAGCACGTCAAGAATAAATTGAATACAGTAGTAAACTTCAAAGAGTGTTCGGTAGACACCAGAGTTCACCCCTGTATACATATTCCCTTCCCTGCCCCTCCCCATAGGAACTCCTTTGCTCCTTTGGAAATCAATTGTGTTTTGTGGCTCTTTTCCTTATTTTCTTAAGGCTGAATAAACATCTTTGCTTTCTCTAAAAAGATGGGAAGAACTATTAAGATGGAGCTCAGTCATCTGTCTTTTTGTGTTTTGTTCTCTGCATGTTTCATCCACAAAATGTACTCTAAGGTTTTTGCACCCTGAATGTCCTGCACAGGATCATAAGATTCCAGAACCAATGGCAGTACCATTTTCTAACATTGGAATGATCATAAATACATTAGCCTTTCCTCAGCACTCTCAGGTCTCTGTTTTGACCTAATTTTCTGAACTGATATTCTTATTCAAATGTGTCATGAGGGCAGCCAGATGGCCTGATTTTCCAGGGCAGCTCCAAAAAATGTTCCACTTTTCCTTACGGACTAGTCATACAGGGCCACTCTGACAAAGAATATCAATGAAAAGCTGTACATTTCAGTGAGTTAAACAACAGAATGAGAGGTCAGGGGCCCTGATTTCTTGTCAGAGTGCAACTGCTAAGATATTACCTGGCTTCTGTGTTTTTCATGGCTTGGCAGATTTTCCTACTGTAAAAAAGAACTAATGATGCTTGATCTTAATGTGTTGTGAGTGGAAATGTAGCAGAATCTTTAGAATTCAGAGGAAAAGATAATTAAGATAATTGTAAAGCATTTAATATCCTAGCTCTAGAGTCATAGGGGATATTTGAAGTCATTTAGATTGTCTCCTTTATTTTGCAGAAAAAGAAACTGAGACCCAATAGGTAAAGTTACTCTACACAGATAGCAGCACCAAAGCTGGTATCAGAACTCAGGTGGTATGAATCCAAGTGTACAGTCTTTCCTATTGACCGTTCTTTCTGGTAGGGAGAAAGAATCTGTTCCATAATGGAACAGGAATTAGAGTCAGGGAGATCTGGGTTCCAGTTCCATCGGTGTCACAAGTCTTACACCTTTCAGTGCCTAAAGCGAATCTCAGAGACTATAAGTTACAGAGGAGTTACTTTTCTGTACCAGTGAAGGGGATTTTCACACCAGAAGTTTCATATATGATGAAATCACACATTTGGAGAACTGAGTGAATAGAGCTTATTAGCTGTATGATACTCTTTGGAAGGGCAATAAATGTGCCTATGTCAGAAGAATACAATCATGACTGATGGCATTGAAACTTGAATGAGGGAATTGCCTACCCCTGAGAAGACTCAGTTCACTTCCTTCTCATCAGAGGGATAAGAGATGTTCATTCTTATCCATCTGTAGGGAAATAAGAGTCAATCACCAAAACTGAATGTATCTCCCACACATGACACAGCACATACTCCTGGGAAATATAGGAAAATATTATCTTTAATTGTATATCTTCAGAATTTCTTGGAAACACACCCATCTCGCTCCACTGGAAGCTAATCACTGCAGCAGAGTCTCTGGTTTCCCCTCCTTTTTTATCATATGTAGCCTATTTCTTGAGGAAACATCATCACTTCAAATGAAGTCAAGAGAAACCTATTAGATTAATCCATTTTAATTAAATTGTAATGCAAACTGCATTATCATCCATGTGAAAAATTGCCAATAACTTTTTCAAGGAGAGAACAGATATACCTGGCCATTCTGAGTCATGGAGCTCACTTTTTGCAGTCCTCTGGACAAAGTCCCTTCCTTGTTCCCTATTAATAATACCAAAATAAACTTGAAATGCATCACAATACATTTCTGCTCTCAGCTTCTTCTGTTACATGCAAACATGACCTTCTGTCATATTTTCATGGCATTTGTCTAGCATCTGTGCAAAATCAGCCACCTGACTGATCAGTACTTATGGCCCCTCCCTTTAGAGAAGCTTGCAAGTGGGCTTGAAAACCCTGACTGGCATATTCTGAAGTTCTAGAAGTTGGGTCAAAGAATTTCTATCATTTGTTTATATGTGAGATATTTCCCCCACCCTGTTTCTATATGAAATACAATTTCTACACCTGACATGCTAAAATAGAAAGACAATGGGATACAGTGATAAAAGGACTAGATTTGGTATCAAAGGTCCTAGGTTCAAATCTCGTCACCGTCAGTTACTGCTTCTGTGATGGTGGGCAAGTCACTATACTTCCCTTCATCTTAGTTTCCTGCCTTAAAGAATTATTGTGAGATTCCAATGAGAGAATGGATTAAAGGGCTTATATATCTGACTTTTTTTTAATGGGGCAGCATGTTGTGCCACCAATTTGGGTTGAGAGTTGAGAAAGTCCTAGGCTTGAATCTGTCTCTGACAATTACTATGTGTCCTGAGGCAAATCACTTTAGCCCCTAAGCCTCAGTTTCCTCTCCTGTGAAATGGGTATTATTATGAAGCTTACTTCATAGGATAGTCTACAGGATAAAAAGAGACAGTGTATTTAAAGAGCTTCACAAATACTAAAGGTCTATCTAAATGGCACTAATTTTTATTAAGGAGAAGAATGAAGCTCCAATTGGGAGAGTGACTTGTCACACACTTTAAATAGGGACCCTCTTCAGTTTAGTTCTCCTCATTCTCCAATTCAATGTTTTTTTAAGTCTACTTACTCCATTAACTGTAGAATATCTACCTTGCTCAAAAAGGTGCATCTAAATACTCATTAAGAAAGCATTAGCTTAGGGCTTTTAATGACTGAAATGCAAACATTTGCTCTACCAGCATCTTTCAGACTGGGGACAGTGTACCCATCTTCCTTTGCTTATGGTTTTGAGAAAACTTGTGGTAGGTGCCATCCCATCCCAGGCCACTTATGACTATGGCATTTTCCGAAATACCACTGGTTTCTATGGTGATGATGCTAACCATTGTTCAGTTAGCAAAAAATAAAAATAAAAAAGACTTTCCTGAGCCTTTTCAAGTGTCTTTTTTCTCTTGTCTTTCCTTTCCACACATCCAGAAATAAAATTAGAATCTTTTTCCTGTAGAAAAAAAATCAGTTGAATGCCAATGGGCTTCTCTTTTATTTCAGAAAGACCATCAACATTTACCAATTAAACACAGGCCCAGAGAAAATGAAATCGTCCCTGGGTATGCCTTCCTCAATGGAAAGATAGTGTTGGTTTTTTTCCCCTTCACTGTGGGTGCTAAAGATATCTTCCTTTTCTTTCTGCATTATGCTGCTTTGAGAATTTTTTTTATTATTGCTTATACATTAAACACTACCAATAATTTTAGCTTTGGTCTTTTACACAGCTGTTGTGTGGAGATAGCTTTAGTTTATATTAACTGGAGTCACATTTGCATGCTGCTTGGTTAGGACCCTTTTATAGAACCAAATTAGTGTAAAACTCTGGGGACCAACCAATCATTCTTCCCTCCACTTTGGAGTGGCACGGTGATTCTCTTTAAAAAGCAAGTACCAATACAATGCCACATTACTGAGAACTTTAGGAATTTGGGAGAATAGTTTTTTACTTTCCTTTAAAACATGCTTTTTTTAAATTTAAAAGTGTTGGGGTTGACTAAAAAGAAGACTGGTTCTTTTTTCAGAGGACTTGTATCAAAATCTCACCTTTAATACTCACCACTTTGTTATGTGTCTTTGGAGCTCCCTCACCTCAAATTTGTAATGTTTAAAATGAGGAGGTTAGACTGTGTGGTCTCTGAGGCCTCCGTTTCCATCTCTGCCTCTATGATCCTATGATGTCTTTTTTTGTTTCACTTCCCAACAAATGTCACCTTCCCTCCCTTATAATACTGAACAAATGGGTCTGCTGTCTTGGGCATATTTATTGACAGCCTCTCCAGGAATCAAAATATCTAGCCTTCTCTTCCACATTGCCCAAGTTAGGGGTATGTTCACCCCATGATCTGGAAAGTCCACTTAAATTTCCTGGTCCTTCCTTCACCCCAGAGAAGTAGTCTGATTTTTTTTTTGTTTTCTTTTATGGGGTATTTACAGTACCTCACCGTAAAATTTGGGCATATTTATTATGGTATTAAAACATGAAATGTGTTAATATTATATAGTACTATATATATATATATATATATATATATTTGAAAGAGCATTTCTGCTCTTTCAAACTTTTTCTGTATCATCTGCTGGCCTTCACATATCATCTGCAGCTTTTGCAAACTCCCGCAAAATTCCCCTTTAATCTCTTATGCCAAACCATGGTATATATTGAAACCACGATGGGGAAAGTCATAATGTGGAAGGCATAACTGAACTTATAATTTTAGTAGTTTATTTGTGTGCATATAGGTGAGTAAATATAGGTATGTACACACATATATGCATGTACACGGACACACACCCATATTGATGTTAAATATATACACAGATGTATGTATTTATGCATGTGTAATTGCATAAATAATGTATGTATTATGATATAACTATTTATGAATATATAATGTTCTTCAGCTCTTTTTTCTTTTGATATTACTTCATATAAGTGATGCCATAACATTTCCTTTTCAAAAGGATTTTGCAAACATTTAATTAATAGCAGTTTACTTACATATATGTTTATTTAAATAAAGATAAGTATATATGTATTGAAATGGACATATGCATGTATGTATCAATATATTTTCATTTTCATAAGACTGTGTACAAGCCATTGGTTTTAGCCAATTCTTTTCCATATGTCTGCTTTAACTTCCCATTGAAATCTCTGTAATTTATAAAGTTCGGCTAGTCATGTGTCCCATTATGGGGTTGCCCATGGGAATATATGGGCAAATCTCCAGACATGACTCCCATTGGCAAATAGCTCCCAACAATTTCTCAGAATTACTATTCTATAAATAAGGCCCCCAACCCCCTGCTGAATTCCAATATTAATTCAAGTGTATTTTAATATCAATGTTAAATGTTAAGTGCTCCCACTGAATCCATGGAGATGGTGTCATACTCTGCAGTCTAAGTACTTTTAAGTAGTACAAGGTCTTTCAACATAATTAGCAGAGAATATTGAACCCAGCCAGAAATATGGGATTCATCATTAAATTTAGAGGCTGCTTTATCTCTCCGAGTCTAATCATGTGTGCAGAAGACTAATTGTTAATGGCATGGTCTTTATTGCTCATAGCTTTCTTTTATTTTAAATCGAATGGTCGGCTTTGTGAGAAATAATTAGGTTTTATAGTCCTACCTGCATAGAGCCTTTTGTTGAATGGCTTATGGTTTTGCCAATTCCAATCCCAAGTGCAATTAGAGGCAGTGGTGGGACTGTTCCTTAAATCACACACTTATTGTGTATCTTGCCTGCCTCCCCCTATCCCAACCTCCCCCAGGAGCAGATGGCAGAGCTCCCATCACTTGTGAGTACACAGAGTCACTGTAATCCTCCGCAGAACAAACAGGACATGGTCGCCAAAGTGAAGAGGATTGTATGACTTTGATATATAACAATATGTCTGGAAATTTACAGAGTTTTCTGAAGTATAAGAATCACCTAAAATGGAGCAGGAAAATTTAAAGTAACTTAGTTTGATTTCAGACCATGTCAAATGATCTCAGACTAGAACTTTCAAGATCTAGACCTAAGAGGTACATTAGAGGTCATCTAATTCATCCTCCTCTTTCCATGGATTAGAAAACCAAGGCCAGAGGAGTTCAATAACTAGCCCAAATTCACACCAGTAATAGTAATGATAATAATAGTATTTGTATTGTGATTTAAGATTTGCCTTAGAGGTAAGTCCTATTATCATCCATAAGGAAACTGAAGCAGATAAAGGTTAAATGGCTTGCCCAGAGTCATACTAATAATGAGTGTGGGAGGCAGGATTTGAATTCCACTCTCCTTTCCTACCAGCCCAATTCTTCTTCCACTATTCTAGCTTGCTAACTTGATGGCAGGATTTAAACCCAGGACTTTGCCTCTTACATCAAGATTTTTTCCCCCTTCCATGCCACACTAACTCTCCTAGTTATTTAAAACAATGGCTAGGGGAAATTAGGGGATTTTAGTATGTGTGAGTTTAGACTCATTAAATATGAATATAGAAACGGATCTTGGAAATAATATGGCCCCGTTTGAACTGTATCATTCATATATGTCCTGAAGTCTGATGAGGGGAATTATTAACAGTCAGTTGAGTAAATGGAACATTTTCCAAATGTTTCAAAACACAGAGGCAGCAATCACTTAAAGTACCCAGTTTGTTGGATAGCTGCACTCTAAAGCTTGGCTCAGTTGATGAGATTGGGCAGAAGTTTTGGCTATGAGTACTGATGATTTCACTGCATCTCTAGGGATTGTCTTCTAGAAAGTGTATTCTTTTGTGGAATGAGAATTCCTGAAATTTTATTAATTATTTGCAATAGGTTATACAGGACAAAGGAAAACTGCAAGGTTGCAAAGGTGAAGAAGGAGAAGGAGAAGGGGAAGATGGGAAAATGAAGTCCTCTTTCATATACTAAGTAGGGTTGATTAGTATTCTTTCAGTAATGGTAGGCTAAGGTTTTCAGTGATTCATTAGCTTTCTGATTAAGTTACTGTGCCTTGTGTGTTCCTTCTCTCTTTGACTTGAGGTTAGTAGCTGGACTTTTGTTATGAAGGGTTTCTCTTTTACTTTTCCTTTGAGGATGCAACCACTATTGTC
The DNA here is from genome assembly GCA_011680675.1 of Gymnobelideus leadbeateri. NCBI lineage: Eukaryota > Metazoa > Chordata > Mammalia > Diprotodontia > Petauridae > Gymnobelideus > Gymnobelideus leadbeateri. Next base: position 199,072 of record WOXC01002202.1, on the reverse strand, counting down.
CAGTTACCTACAAATATGCTTCAGGATGATCAATTGCTAAGAGGAAGAGTGGTGGGGTAGTTAGACAGTCAGGCTTTAAGACAGGTGACTGAGGTTTTACCAACTGTCTCTGACAAATGGTATCTGTGGAATCTTGGACAAGTTGCTTCACATGCAATGTTCTATGCAGCTGTCTCACCATTAGTTACAGAGGAACTTTAACTTGTATTGGTTAGGGGAAATACCATACAGAGAACCTCCTTTCTGTGACTTGTTGACTCTAACTCACAGTTCTGGAAGTCAATGGCATAGTGGATAGAATCCTCCACTAATAATCAGAAAGACATGAGTTCAAATCCAGCCTCAGAAACCTACTGACAATATAATCCTGGGCAAAGGCATATTTTTTTGCTTTTTTTGTTTTTTGGAGGGGGGAAGGCAGGGCAATTGGGGTTAAGTGACTTGCCCAAGGTCACATGACTAGTAAGTGTTAAGTGTCTGACACTGGATTTGAACTCAGGTCCTCCTGACTCCAGGGCTGGTGCTCTACAAACTGTGCCACCTAGTGGCCCCAACAAGGCATTTTTTTAACTTCAGCCTATTTCTTCATCTATAAAAGAGGAGCAAGAATATCACCTCTCAAAGTTATCATGAAAATTAGATGAGACAATATGTGTAAAGTACTTTGTAAACCTTATGCTAGTCATATTTATAGGAGTTAGTTTGGTACAGTTAATAGAGAACTGCTCTCAGAGTCAGGATAACCTGGGCTCAAATTGTGTCTTTGAATACTACCCTCTCTCTGCTAGTGGTGCAGTGGAAAAAGTGCTAAATTCAGAACTAAGAAGAGCCAAGTCGAAATCCTGCCTTAGACACTCACTTATTTGTGTGACTCTGGACAAATCACTAAAACTCCCTCAGTTTCCCCACCCATAATATGATATGATGTCATAAGTCATAAGAAAAATGATAGCATTTTATTTCACAAGGGGTGTGGTGAGGATTAAATGAGATAATATATGTAAACACTTTAAAGTTCTATATAAATTCTAACAATTCACAAATACTATATGATGTGATCCTGGGCAAGACATCTAGCCACTCTGCCCCAGGCATCCCTTTAAAATTAAATGTTGTAACATTTTGGTCTACATTGGTAGTTTCTTCATTTAGAAATTCTGGATACCATTTAATCATAGGTGAGGACATACATATGTACATATGAATGCATATACATATATATATATATACATATATTTATATGCATAAATATAGAGAGAAATAAATATCTATAGATATAGATATATCTTCCGGAGGCCTTCTTCTCTTTCTTTATATAGAAAATGATGTGCATGCATGGGACTTACTATGTTTTCATTTGTCACTAGCTTTTCTATGACTCCAAATTGGAAGGCATTGTCAACGCACACAAAACAAGTGCTTACAGGCTATAAGAAAATATATATTTAAAGAAATTAATATCATTCCAGTGCTCTACTTTGAAACCATTTCTACCTGAAAGGGTGGAATTTAGATGGACTGCTGACCTATATCTATGAGAAAGCTCTATGTTAAGGTCAAATGTTGTTTGAAGAATTTGGTATCACAAAGTAGTGGCTTTTTGTTGTTGTTCAGTCATTTAAGTCATGTCTTACTGTTTGTGATCCCATTTGGGGTTTTCTTGGCAAAACGCTGGTGGAAAACATGTCTATCACTTCTTATACAACACAGTAAAGAAATAGGTCAGAGTGGACAAGATGGGCTATTTCTTCATGCCAACCCATAATGGAAGGCTATTTATTTCCTGAATGATTTATATGAACACATCATTTTGCTTAGCAGCCATCATAGGAAGAGGGCAATTTCCAAATACAATTGGGTACTTCCAACTCCAGCATGTTGATTTCAGTGATGCACAAAAATACACACACACACACACACACACACACACACACACACACACACAGCTTTCTTTCTTTCCACCTGTACCCTAGAAAAAAGCAAAACAAATGCTTGTAACAATAGTCAAGCAAAACAAATTCCTGTATTTGCTTTGTTCAAAAATGTATGTCTCATTCTCTATTCATCATCTATCAGGAGGCCAGTAGTATTCCTCATCATTGGTGCTCATGTAGCCTTTTACAGGCATTCTATAGACAACATTTAAAATCTCAATGAGAAATCAGTCAATTAAAATGTGCCTTGTTACCAACATGATTTGGTTGGTTCAATGAAATCAAAATAATACTTTGATAATTTTTAAAGGCTTAATTACAAAGATTATACTGTTGTCCTGGGTTTTCAGAGGCATAGTTTAACCTATTCATGAGATACTTCTTTTTTACTCTTTAAACATGGGGATGATTTCTTTGTTAGTGTGACAGATGAAATCCATTGCAGTTTATATTTCAGAACTGATGAAAAGAAATTGTAACATAATCCACAGAACATCTTTCATTATATCAGGCCATTACTACAGAAGGGAAAGTCTAAATGGAAATGTGATTATTGGCAGATGACATTTGTGATGTTTCTTAGGTAACAGAATATTGTGAACTTTGACATTCATTGCATTTCATATTATTTATTTATTTATTTAGAATTTGGAGACAATCTAGATATTCATCTTGTCCAGTCCTTGATTTCTAGAAGAAGAAATTATATCTGAAAGAGGAAGAATAACTTGCCCTGAATCCCATAAATTATGTAAAAACATTTTATTGAACCTACATCGTTATCCTTTCAATCAAGCACTGGTTTCATCATATCTTGCTGTCTTCTCCATTTGGGACCATCTTGCCAAATAATCTATGAATACTTTTTTTTTTGGTCATAGTTTATGGTTTGGGATTTTTGGAAGGGATGAGAAGGTAAATTGCATGTCTATTGTAAATTTAATGTGACCCTTTTCTTAAAATCTGTGATATGTCAAGAGAAAATCAAATTGCTTGGAAGCTTGCTTATCAACAAAACAAGGAAGTCATACACACACAATAATGTAAATGACATTAACAACCACAACCACAACAACATCAGTAATCAGGTTTGACTTATATCCAAGATTTTCTAATCAGTAAATCAACAATTTCAATTTAAACATGAAAGGAGGGAATGGAGGATTTTTTAAAATCCTGTAGCTACTGCTATAGCTCCCAAGGATGTTGAATCACAGATTTTCTGAATTGGCTTAGTTTTTAGGGGCCATCTGTTGTAACCTACATCCAAAGAGGACTCCCTACAACAGCACAACCATCAAGTGGCCATCCAGTGCTTGGAGAGCTCCACCCAAGTGGAGAGCCCCATACCTCTTGAGACATCCTATTCCACTTTCAGAAAGCTCTTTATACTCACAAGATTTTCCTGACATTATGCCCAAATTTGCCTCTTTGCAACTTCTACTAATTGCTTCTAATTCTGTCCTTTGGGGCTAAACAGAGTAAGACTTTCCCTTCTTTCCTAAATGCTCACTCACATAATTATTAATAATTGTAGAATTTTCCCAGGAATTAGAAAAGAGAAGCTTTCATTGAGAGTTCCCTATGGCAATGAAATGACAGGTCTGTGTTCTATTCTCCTATCTTTTTTTCAAGGCCTAACTCAAGTGTTATTCCCCTTCCCCTCCTTCTTACTGCCCAGCCAGTCTTCTAACTGTTAATATGTTCTCTCTCCTCCAGTTGCCCTGCTTTTGTATATTTGTCAGTTTATGATCAACAAGCATTTGTTAATGCCTACTATGGCAGTGGAAGTGCCTACTATGCACTAATTTCTGCAGATGCAGAAAGTCCCTGCTCTCAAGAGAGTTTACAATATAATTGTAGAGAAAGCATACAAACAACTATGCACAAACAAGATATTGCCAAATTAATTGGAAATAATCAATGAATGGAAGGCACTTTCTTTAAAGGGGATTGAGAAATGCTTCTTCAAGAGAGTGGAATTTTAACTTGAGATTTGAAGGAAGCCAAGGAAGTTAGGAGATGGATATAAGGAAGGAGAGAGTTCCAGGCTTGGGGTACAGTCTGTGAAAGCGGTCAGAATCAGGAGATAAAGTTCCTAGTGGAAAGAGCATCAAGGAAACCAGTATCACTGTATTGCAGAGATCTGCTAGGTGAGAAGGTATACAAGGCAATGTCGTCAAGCTCAATAAAAGAAGGAGCCCTTAATCTGTATATAAGGATCCTTGTGGGCTTCATATTGACTTAGTTTTAAAATGTAACATTATCAGTGTTTTATTTTGTTAAATATTTCCCAATGCCATTTTAATCTGATTAAGGCCACTCAGAAGTGTAGCTCACCATGGCACATTTGATGTAATGTATGTCTGTGTCCAGGTTGAATTCCCCAGTTAACTGTAATCTCTTTGAGGGTAAGGGCTATTTAATTTTTGTAATTTATCCCTATCCAATAGAATAGTGCTTTGCATGTAGTAAATGTTTAATTAATTTTTGTTTAATTGAATTGAACAAAATGTAGATCTTAAAATGCGTGGCTAGATAACAAGATTCCAGATGAAAACATTAGAACCAGATGTATTCATCAGATACTGGTTAACTGAAGAAGAATAAAATCTACACAAGGGGGTAGGGTGGGGCTATACTCCCCCAACTTTTCTGTCTCTCTTTTTCTCATATGATAGAATAGTTAAATTAATGGGTAAATCTAATTAGGAAACTGAAAAATTACAGCATGCCTGCTGCCAATACTAAACCCAATGGACTGTGAGATCAGGATATGGCAGCTCTCTGTCCAAAATTATCTCCCCATGGTGGTATGTGAAGGTGTTCCGGGCACATATACTTGGAAAGAAAACAGCCCTTGCAATTATGCTTTGTAATTTGTTAGTGGTTCAAAAATTAATGACTTTTTACTGCAATAAATGGATTATCATAGGTGACAAAGCACAGATTTAATTAATTGAGACAGGTGAAGCCACTTACAGACAGAGTAGATTTATTTTCAAAATTACCTAAGAAATGATATTTCGATCTTCATAAGAGGTTCTCCATTGCTAGTATATGTGGTTGGTGGACATGAATGGTTATGTACCAAAGTATATACGTGACCATAATCCAGAGAGATGAATTAATTCGGTGATTGCATATATATCTCTGTTGGTAGTGATGCCACATAAATCACTTGATTTAAATTTGAGGTATTTTAGCTGCATGCCAAAATTTCATGTTTAGACTAATGCATAATTCATATGCATTAGGTCTGTTTGCAGCAGAGTTTGCCAACAAGATTGCATCTATTAATGTGTTGTGGTTTTGTTTCCCTGAAACATTTTATTTTTAAGGATTAAAAAATATATAGTTGTGTTACCAAGGAGAAAAAGTCACACAAGAGGGAAGGAGAACCAATTCAAACATGTTGAATGCTATGATCATGGTTTTGGCATAATTGTTGGCTCTGCCTAATACAATACTTTCTGTTGGAAACTGATTTATTAGTAGTCAACCACAAATCAGTTACATATTTTGATAAAAATTGATCTTGTACAACCAATTAATAAAGTCCTTCTGTATTCAGTTTCACATAGACACAACACAGTTAACATTTCCAAAGCATAGATGTATTCCATAGACTATAACAAAGGGCAGTTTCATTAATGGTGTGAGAAGAAAAAAAAATAGAAGTGAAAAGATTGGAAGAAATTAGTACACTATAGAAAGTGAAAGATTTACCAGGTTTCCTAGCCTGTGAACTGGACCTGCTTTCTGGTAAATCTGAGTTTCCATCCCACCATTCACATTGGCTGTGTGTCTCCAAGCAAGGCCCCTAATCATTCAGAGGTTTATTCCTTTGTAAATGGTAGATAGCTCAACTCACAGGTCCTTCCTCACAGGTTTGAATCAGGGTTCAAATGAAGCAATAGTTAGGAAACACTTTCCAAGCTTTCACATGATTTATGAAGATGATCTTTGGTAGCAATATTTCTATTACTACTAATACTACAACTGGTATTCATAATAATTTAGATTTTATCTTTGCTGCACTGCCTATGTCCCAGATAAACAGTCTCAAACTCAAAGAAATGGGGATGCTAAAGTGCAACTTAAGGATCCTTCTGGGACACATATTGACTTAGATAACCAGGCATATTTATATGTTTGTTTTTTTTTCTTGTTAGTACATCAACACATTATAATCAAATAGACAGGGTGACAAGGTGGTGCAGTGAGTAAGAGCGCCAGCACTGGAGTAAGGATTACCTAGGATCGGTCCGGGCCTCAGAAAATTAGCACCCACACATAAATAATGACTGGCCGTGTAACCTTGAGCAAGTTACTTAACCCCAATTGCTTTAAAAAATATTAAGAGTCAGGAGGACCTGAGTTCAAATCCGGCCTCAGACACTTAACACAAAAACTAGCCATGTGACCTTGGGCAAGTCACAACCCCAATCACCCCTTCAAAAAAAAAAAAATCTTTGCTTTGAGCCACAGTCAGTAGTATCGAGGGAAGCATTGAACTGTGAGTCTGATACTTCTGTTCTCTAGTATTACTCCTGTCTCAGTTGATATTCTGTGTAGGAAGTTTTTGGTCTTATTTTTTTTCTCCCTACTTTGATGGAGGTTCTCAGGAGTTTTAGTAACTTTGGTAATACTACATTTCACATGAGTTGAATTCTTAAACATTTTGTTTTAATTCACATTTCTTTCCCAGAACAGTTATATTTTGAATAATACTAGGAATTTTTTTAAAAAGTCATTAGCAAAACTAAGCTCCTAAGAACAAATATGATGTTTCTATCTCTCATAGAGTCTAAAAGTAGTCTGAAACCAATTGAGATGTCCCTAAATTTTATAGGATGTGAAATTGGAATGAGTCAAAGTAGCCCATCATTGAAACTTTTCTATTTTTATTTTTTTTATTTTTTTGCTTTTTGGAGGGCAATTGGGGTTAAGTAACTTGCCCAAGGTCACATGGCTAGATTTTTGTTTGCGTGTGTTAAGTGTCTGAGGCCAGAACCGAACTCAGGTCCTTCTTACTCCAGGGCTGGCGCTCTACTCACTTCGCCACCTAGCCGCCCCCATTGAAACTTTTCTAGTCTAAATAAGGAATAATCAATTATATACTTACATATGTATACCTGTATATATATGAATGTGTACCTATCTGTATCTGTATCTGTATATATATATATATATATATATATATATATATATATATACACACATACATACATACATACATGACACAGGGTTAACATGTATTTTATTTTTATGGTGTACAACTTTAAAGACTCATTATTTTTTTTTTGTTTTTGATCATATTAAAAGAAACCTTCAGTGTTCTCAATATCTGTCTGTCTAGCTATCTCTTTGTGTCTCAATCTAATTAATGCATTTTCTCTTTGAAATTGGTAGTCTATCTATTGGTACATGTCACAATTCATCCAGATCTTCTTATCCTGTGAAATCCCTGTTTCTCCAAGACTCTGTGCATATATAACCTTTTATAAAGACCCTTTCTTCATCCCCCTTAGCAACTCTCAAATTAACTTGTATATTCCTTGGTAAAATGTAAGCTGGGCAGCTTTGTGGTGCAGCAGATAGAGGTGGGAATCAGGAAGACTCAACTTCCTGAGTTCAAATCTGACCTCAAATACTGACTAACTATATGACCCTGGGCATGTCATTTAACCCTGTTTTTCTCCATTTCCTCATCTGTAAAATGAGTTGGAGAAGAAAATTTCAAATCGCTCCAGTATCTTTGTGTAGAAAACCCCAAATGTGGTTATGGAGACCCTGAAATGATTGAACAACAATATCAAAATGGAAACCTCTTGAGGGACAGAGGCTGCCTAATTTCTGTCTTTGTGTCCTCAGCAACTAACATAGTAGTAAGCACTTAATACTATTATTTGTTAATTCATTGATTTATCTCCTACTATGTGGTCCATATAGTTACTGTAGCTTCCTGAATCACATTTAGGTGAGCAGGAATAAAAGAACAGAAGACAGAAATCAATGCTCAGTAAGAGAGTTTTGATTTCATACAAAGTCATGGACAAATAAAGTCTTATTGAACTGCTTCTTATCCCATTAATGCCAAGGAACTTGAGTATATTTCATTGAAGTAGTAAAAATCAAATAGGTTGTGAGATCTTGAGGGCAGAGCTTGTCTTTTTCTTTTCCTTTTAGTTCCAGGGCTTAGCTCAATTCCTGTAACCCAGGAGGTATCTAATAAATGCATATTGACTGACTGAATAAATCAGATTGAAGATTTTTCTTGGCAAAGAGGAAAGCATGTGGGGTTTAGAGTCAGAAGATGAAGGTTGAAATCTAATCTTTGCTCCTAGGTATATGTGGGATTGTGATCACTGGTATTCACTTTCCTCATCAGAAAATTGGAGGGGTTTTAAGTAGAAGACCTCTAGGTCTCTTCATTAAGTACTATGTACCTTTGGCTTGTCTGATGGGAACTCCGAAGTTATTTCTGACCTTGGAGCTATGTGGTAGAGTAGAGGGAGGTGGAAATGGGAGGAGGAATGTTGATTTGGAACTAACACACTCTAAGGACACAGAAGGAAAAGACTTGTCAATTTAGGTGACGGAACCAAAAATAAATAAATAAAGAACAGCCCAAACTGTAAATAGAAAATGTGAAGACTGCCACTTGGTGTACATCTGCACTCTCCTTGCTGATGCATAGTGGCAGCAAAGCTCATTATTTTTAAATTTGTGAGGTTAGCTTAGCAAAGAAATTGAGAGAAAAAATGGGGACTGAGGGGACTTGTCCCTTTGCCGGAGGGCTCCTCCATTATGTTCTCTTACCTGCTCTTGGGGAGCAGGCTGCCAGTCTCTCTACTGCTTGTGCACATTATAATGATGTGTCCAAAACCCTGGGTTTCTTAAAGGTGATCTCAAGTCTAGCTGCCCTAGCATATTTCCACTTGTCATGTATTTCTCCTGTGTCTCAGAGATTCAATACACAAGAAGTTCAAACAGTGGCCATGCAAATAGAATTATTTTACTTTTGAAAGTTTTTATTGATGTCTTCTCTGCTATTCAATAAGCAGGCATTTCTTTAAATATTTTATATACTTCATTCACCACTGCATTCTTCCACGAGATAAAGAAAAAAAAAGTTAAACGAACTGAAATACCTACTCATCATCGCTCAACCCTCTAGCAAAAGAAGAGGATATCATTGGTTCTCTGGAATCAGGATTAATCATTTGACTTTAGGTGACCTTCAGAGTTATTTTTAGTTGCATTTTTATTGCCACTGGATATAGTGAATTACTGGTCACTCCTTCTTCATTTTGTATCAGTTCTTATACAACTTCACATGTTTCTCTAATTTCTTCTATTATCTTTGAAATAAAAACATTTGTCGTCCATGTTAGTTTATAGATCAAGGGCCTTGAACAAGTTTAATGCATATTTCTTTCAGTTGTGCATGAGTGACTTTATTGATTCTTCTATTTATTGGCATTTATGTTTTTATATTTGTTAAATGTATTTATTAATAGATTAGCATGCTATTGCATTATATAACTATAATTATGTATAATTATAATTATGTTATTTGTTTATATAGCTATATGCATATATTATATATAATTATGGGTATATATAATACATATTATACATGTCTATATTATAATTTCATATGGTCTCTTTGAACTAGAGTTTGACTGATCAGCTCGAGAAAGGACCTCAATATCTCACATTATGCCAGGTGATCTTCAGAATTTCCTAAGACAATTCCTATAGGAGCAATTCAATTTCCTGGCATGGCACTGGTATACTATCCAGGTTTCACAGGCATTCAACAATGAGGTCTGCATAGATGCTCTCTAGTGCTTCAATTTGGTAAGCACCCTAAAAACTCTAGTGCAGACAGCACAACTCCAATGGGCAGACCAGGTTGTTCAAATGCCAATTGTAACATTTGCCTAAAATACTATTTTATGAATAACTCACACAAGGCAAGTACACATGTAGAGGTCAGAAGAAGTGATGCAAGCATACTCTCATGGTCTCTCTGAAGAATTTTGAAATTGATTATGAGGCATGGGAGATATTAGCATAGAACCACCCAGTATGGCATGACCACATCAAGGAAGCTGCTGTGCTCTATAAGCAAAGCAGAATTGCTGTAGCAAAAAAGAAACATGATATACTATTTGTGTTAGGCCTATAGTATTTTGAGAAGTTAGATTTTAGAGTAGAATCTAACGTAATAAAAAATTAAAAATTGTCATTGTAAAGTCTTACATTTGGATTCAAAAGCTAGAGCTCCCAAACATATAATCAAAGAGGTATGGCTGGATAGAAGTCTCAATGAAAAAAAAAAAGATTTGGGAGATACATGAGAGAAATCTATCATCCAAAAGCATGTATTTAGCACCTACTATATTAATATAAATCAATAAATATGTAATTGCCTATTATGCACTAAGTAGACACTGTGCTATGTAGATGAAAACAATCTTTGCTCTCAAAAAGCTTACATTTGAATGTGATAGACAACATACATCAGTCAGAACATGCAAAGTAAATATATATGTATCAGTTTTATATATGTATCATTTATGCGTGTTTATATGTATGTATACATATATGCATAAATTTAAATATATATGATGTATACATATTAGACATATTAAACACATATCAACTTAACTCCACCAATAGGATATGGCAGCTAAAAAAAAGGCAAATGTAGCCTTAGGCTATGTTAAGAGAGTCTTTGTGGGGTGGCTAAGTGACCTGCCCTGGAGTCAAAAGGAACTGGGTTCAAATCTGGCCTCAGACACTTAACACTAGCCATGTGACCTTGGGCAAGGCCCTTAACCCCAATTGCCCTGCCTTACCCCTTCCAAAAAGAAAAAAAAGAGAGAGAGAGAGAGAGAGTCATTGCGATGTAGCAGAAATAAAATTAAGAGAAAGCTGGCATTGAATCTCACTTCTGGAACTTACTAATTATGAACAAATTTCTTATCCTCTTTGAATGTTATTTTCATGATGTGTAAAATTAAGATAATATCTCTAATACTTATGCTAATTTCCTGCTTCTCTTCCTACCTTTCTATCCATTTTTTTTCTTTTAGATCCTCAGTCTTTTCCTGTTCTTTTAATATGGATATTTACATAGGGTCTGTCCTTTTCCTGAGTCTAAATTTCTGTTTCTGTTTCTGTCTCTATCTCCCCAACCCAATATCATCTTTCCTACACACACACACACACACACACACACACACACACACACACACAAATGCACACACATACACAGTATATTTCTTTGGGGATATTTTTAAAGTTAAAATTCCAACTCTTCTAGTTTCAAATGACATTTAAATGCTCATTTCTACTCTAAACCTCCTCTTCAACATCAGGAGACATGCTGAACTCCAGACCCACATCTCTGTCTGTGGGTTCTAGGAAGTAGGTACCCATAATTATGTACCATTCATTGAGGACGTAATTAACATAAGAGATATCATAGAGAAGAAGATAAAGTGGATGGAATAAGTACCGAATAAGAGAAAGAAACAGATACAGAGACAGATTTCAAGGTGGACACAAAAATACATTAGTACAAGACATCTGAGGGAATTCAGAATCTTAGAGGGAAAATGGAGACATGCAGAGAGAAATTCCAATCCACATAGTTATAGCTAGATTGAGATATATACAAATAAATCTAAAAAGGGAAGAAATCCAGAAAACTGCATTCAGAGCCACAGACTTAAATCCTCTTGTTGAGTATCATCACTGACCTTCATAATACATATTTTAGTCAGAAAGATTTTAAAGCAGTGTTGCTTATTCATAAGCATATGCAGAAGAGAAAGGTACCAAAGGTGTGGGAAAATGTATACCTTATAATTTCAAAGAAAATGAAATTCAGCTGAACAAATACCAGCTCTCACCCATAAACTTATCATTTCATTTATATACATTTAATGAAGATATGCACATAAATTGAGGGCATCATAGATGATGGAACAAGGAGGAAATGGACAAGCTTTCACAGGCAATGTTCCACAGTGGAACACGTTTGCTAAAGTGCAGTTGACTAAAAGGTTTAGAAAATATAAGATCACACAATTCTTACTGTTTTGTTTTAAATCGTAAGAAAGCATTGCTTTGACAAGACAAAATGTTTTCTTAAATGTTTTCCTTCAGCAGGGTGTTCACCATGGTATTTAAAAGTTTTTCAATTAATATTAATATGCAAACAAATTTTTACACTGCTTTGCAATATATGCATATATATTATACACACCTATCTATCTACATTTATTTATTTATCTATGTATCTATCTCATTATCTATCTCAATCTGTCCTATGTGGAGTCCATCACCTTTAACAGAGATTAGAATCTTTTATCATTACTCCTTTGGAACCCTCTTTGTTTGTTGTGTGGATCACACCATGTAAGCCTTTCAAAGTTGTTTGTCTTACAATGTTATCTGTTATCTGGTTCTGCTTCCTTTCTTCTGCATGAGTTCACTCAACTCTTCCTAGTATTCTCTGATACTTACCCTTTCATCATTTCTTTCTTATGCATTTCTTAAAATTGTGTTGGAATTATTTCAAAATATAATGTCAGAGATGAACTTGTTTGATTGCTTTATGAACTTCTGTTTGTTGACATCATGTAAGATATGAAACATGGAGATAAGTGCTGGTGCTCACCAAAAGTGTTTACTTCCATCATGAAATAGATTCAAGATGCAAGTTAAAACTGGAAAAGGGGTCCTTTATCCTTGCTAAGATCTTTTGGATGCTTTCATTTTCAAATAACTTTGAACTGGTTACATCAAATCCTATAATATCTCAGAGACTCCTGGAAAAGTTTGATAACCCATCAAAATAGATTGAGTGAGAAATATGAACAAGAAAAAGCAAGTAGATGAAGGGTGTTTATTGTACAAAATATTCACTTATGTGGACAATCAATAGCGTTAAGGCCCTTTCCAGTCTAAATATGTGATTATATATCCATATGAATTATCACTCTACAGTAGTAGAGAAGATTTCTCTAATGAAATCACAAGACTAGATCAAAAGTAGTTTATATGAATAACATGGAGTATAATGCAATAGTTTTATATATATTTTTTCCTCAAATTGAACCTTCAATAAACCACATTCACCCATGTGTATGGATTAATAAATATTGCCTATTCATATTAGTCTTCTAAGAGTTCAAACTGATATTTGGTTAATATACAGTTTATCTAGCGTAAGATGATATGTGCCATTATTATGTAACTTAATATATTGTAAGACAATTCCAACTTATCAATTGGATAATTTTGAATGATGCTGCTAATTCATTCCACAAATGTTTACTATGTGCCTAGTGTGCATAATACACTCAGTTGAATATTGAACTAGATAAGGATATGGATAATGACTGGTCCTGTGATTTATATAGGGAATTTCCAGGGGAGAAAACTCATTTGACTAGTGCTATCTAGTACCTTCTCTACAAATTAATAATATTAGCTGTAAACGTAAAGGACTGAAAAGTTAAAGGACTATCCCAGGGTCACACTGTGCTAGATGTACCACTGATTTTGAGGTCATCTCTCTGACCATGATGCTAGGGGAAATGTGAAGAAAAACGATATATAGTTCTCATCATATAGAAGTTTATAATGCTGCAGCTGTGATAAGATTTCCCATGCTGAGCTGAGTTAAATACAATTCACATGAGAACATCTTAAATTCATAAGAATAGCTTAGAATGTAATAGGATCACATGAGAAGGAAACCTCTTACAAATGACTGTATATTAGAAAATATTATGGAGAATTTGGTTTTTGAAGACTGTCAAAAGTCAGAGGAGGGTGTCTAAGAACATACCTAAGGAACAGCATGAAGCAAAAAAAAATATTATTTGCATCTGAGTGTTATGAGTAACGTGTTTTAGCTAAAGCATATTGACTATAATTAGACTAATTACTGGTTGAAAACTAGGTTAATGACAGTAGTACAGAATCAAGTCCAAAACCCTTAACCTGGTATGCGAATCCCTCTACTGTGTAGAAACACTGTAGATATTTTTAAATAGATTTATAGGAGATATATTATGGAGGAAGGAGAACTGATTCTGGAATTAAAGTTAATAAAGAACAGTTCGATCCTGTTCCCTCTGCCCTGGCCTGACAATAGATTAAGTATTGTTTTCAATTTTAGGGCCATCTTTTAGGAGAGTCAACAATAAGCTTGAAGGCATCCAGTCACAGGTGAAGTAGCATGATGGAAGTCCCTGTGATCTGTCAGTTTGAGGATCAGTTAAAGGAACTGGGTATGTTTAGCCCTGAGAAGACAAGATACAGTGCAGGGAAATCATCACAGTTTTCTTAAAGCATTCAAAGGAGTTATCATGTGGAAGAAATTTGTTCTGTTTTATCTCAGAGGGAAGAAAAATGATTAATGTGTGGAAGTTACAAAGAGAAACACTAAAGATTAATTTTATGAATCCTTAAAAATACAAATTTATTTATTTGTAACAATAGAGCCCCCCAAGAGCTGAATGGGCTATCCTTGGGAATAGTGAGTTCTACTTCCTTGGAAGTATCAAGCAGAGATTGCATGACTACGTTTTATATGTGGTTTAGAATGGATAGTTTTTCAGTAATGGATTAAATTAAGTGGTTCTTGAGGTGTCCTCCAACTCTGAAATTGAGTGATGCTATTGGTTTTGGTTTACTCATTTATCACTAACTCTGGGCAAGTCACTTAACTTCTCAGTTTCCTCATCTATAAAATAGAGACCCTAATTTGTGTAGAAGAACTTTATGAGGAAAGTATATGATGGATTGGAGGATGGAGAAGCTAGAGGTAAAAGAACTAATTAGGAATATAACATGGGAGTCAGGAGGAGAGTACAATGATGATCAGGGCCAGGGTGTTGGAAGTGGGAATAATACAATGAGTACATATACAAGATAGAGTAAAAAGATAAAATGGAAAGTACCTACTTATTTGGATATAAAGAGGATGAATGAAGGGAAAAAAGTATCATAACATGGCATTCAAAACTGAAAGTGCTGGATGAATGGTGGTTTAATGGATAGAAAAAAGAAGTCAAGCATATCAGGTTTCAAGAATAACAGAAAGCTCAATTTTACACATATTGTGTTTCTGGTGACAATAAGACAATTAAGTGTCAATGTCTAATTGGCATTTGTGAATTCTAGACTAGGGTTTAGAGGGATGGAAATTTGTGATTCATTTTCAAAGAGGTGAGAGTTGAATCAGAGGTTATAAAATAAAAAAAAAAGAAAGTATGGAAAGAGAGAAAAGAAAAGACAGGACCCTCAATTCAATCTATCTGCAAAATGCCTGGGTTGAAATGTGAGGGGTGGATAAGAAAATAAGGAAGAAGAGCAAGTGAAAGAGAAAGTTAGATAGCTGGGAGAATGGGTAATCTCTGATGCCAACAAAGTCAAATTGTTGAGTGTCTCAGTCATTAGTGATTTCTGAGATACTACTTTTAGCAGTCATGGAAAGAGAAACTTTTGTTGCTAGGGATTAAGGGATTAGTTGCCAGTAGTGATGAACTGGAGGCAGTAAACATAGACTAATATAAAGCCAATCACTAGCAGCTCTCCCGAGGACTATGTTGTTAATAACTTTAAGGATCTAATTGCATAGTATAGTGAACTCTATTCAGCAAAACATTGAAGAAATTAAAGCACAAAATTCCCAGCAATATCACATAACATTTATTACTAAGGTGACCGCATAGTCTTAAACAAAACATATCATTCAGTGAGTCACAATCTCCTCAATCAATATAGAGTACCCAAGTCAGGTATTCTTTCATTTTGACTGGAGGCTGGCTTCCAATCATCCTTAAGTCAGTCATCCTTAAGGGACAATCATCCTTTAACCAAGCATCTTTAAGGAGCAGCAGAAAATACAAACACCATTCACCCTTAGGTCACAGTAAGTTACAATATCACCAGTCAACCAAGTAAAGTCTTCTTTCATCTTAATTCAAGAATGACTTCCAAACTTCACAGCTCCTCTTCCATGGGCTGGCAGCTCCCAGGTCTTGCCTGGATTCACATGCAGGGCTCTCTCTGGGACTATTCCCCTCCGAGTCTTTCACAGTTTCTGTTTCTAGGAAGACAAAGCTTAACAAAGCTACAACAATATTTACACTCCTTGTCAGTACTATCTCAATTCACGTTCTGTCTGATAAAGTAACACAAACCAACAGACAAAGCTTCTGTCTGAGAAATCAAACACAAATCAACAGTAAAATCCCAGGATTTCTTTAAGCAGCAGTAAAGCCCTCTTTCAGGATTTCTGTAAACAGCAGCAAAGCCCACTTTCAGGTCTTAGGTAAACTGCAATACAGCCTTCTTTCAGGATTTCTGTAAACAGGAGTAAAATCCTATTTCAAGGCTTCTGGAAAAGTCCTCTTTCAACAGATAGAATGCTTTGTTTTGACAAAGTAACATCAACACAGACACAAGAGACAGACAGAGTGGTGGACATCACAATCATTCTCCTTCTCAGTTCTTGGTCCCCGCTTATGCTCTAGCTTTTATCTGCTCTGCCACTTCATGTTCTACTTTTTCTACAAGCTCCTCCCACCATGGGTTCCATGTGATGATATTAGGCGTATTAAGGACAGGGAAGGTCTCCAAACTCCCTTAGACCTATTAAAGGTAACACAACATATACAGTTTCCAACAAAGACTTGGCACAATCAAAGGTGAGGCTCAAAGGCCCTTGAATAGCTGAAACAAGTAGCAAAGTATTACTTTGCTTGCCATTGCAACTGCTCAATATGGAAGTTTAATAATGAAAGGGAGATAAGATGGAACACTCGCTTTAACCACAGGGAAAACATTTTTCCTAGGATAAGGAAACCTTGGAAGTATGCAAACAGGGAAATTTTGTGCTTATCCTTCATTCTCAAAGAGCACCATGACATGAAGGAGATGATGACATGACTTGTAGTTAACTTTGATTTAAGTGAGGGAGGGCAGTATAAAGTCACCAGCCTCACTTTCTCCGCCAGAGCCCAGAAGCAGAGAAAATAGTTCTGATAGGAAGAAACTGGAAATTTAATGGAAAGAAGGAATGATTGAGTGAGATTATGAAAGAGATCAGAGATACAATGATAGTAATAGTTGGCGTTTGTAGAGAATGCCACCTTACAGGCATTTGATCTACATTTTCCCATGTTTATCACAATTGCACTGTACAGTTGGCAATACAAATAATACCCTATTTGAGATAATGACAATTCACATTTGGTGTATACAGCTTCTGAAGGATTATCCACAGAAATCTGAGGCAGGTATTGATAAGGTGCAGGCTCTAGAAACCCCCTTGAGATCTCCTTGAATCTTTGAGGCTTCCCAGACCCTGCACCTCATCAGTATTACATGAGCCATTATCCCCATTTTACAGAAGAAAACTGAAGGTCAGAGGGAATAAATGTCTTGGTCATGGTCTTAGGAATAATAGGCACTGGAAGAAGGATTCAGTTTTTCTGGCTCCCATCAGAACTTCACCCTGCTTTTCAGACATAGGTGGAGTGGTTATCCTTAGCTAGAAGAGTCACCTCTGTCACAAGGATTGGAGAAAAAAAGAAACAGTAAGACAAGATATTTTGAGGTAGAGAAGAGGGTAAATGGAGGGATTTGTCAGGTTCCCTAAATGTCCTCAGAAAGGAAAAGTCAGATCATTTAATGAAATTGAAAAAGTCAGTGGTGAGACTGAGGGCTTGAGTAGAGTCAAGGGAAAGAAGTGCAAAAGAGGGCAGAGGATGAAAATGGCTACATA
Source organism: Gymnobelideus leadbeateri (assembly GCA_011680675.1). Taxonomy (NCBI): domain Eukaryota; kingdom Metazoa; phylum Chordata; class Mammalia; order Diprotodontia; family Petauridae; genus Gymnobelideus; species Gymnobelideus leadbeateri. The sequence continues at coordinate 181,312 of WOXC01002202.1, read as the reverse complement.
GAATCAAAGAATTATTACTTTAGACCTGGAGGAGACCTCAGTGGACATCTAGTCCAACTCCCTCCTCTTATAAATGTGGAAACACATCCAGGGAGAGCAAACAATTCACTAAAGCTCATCTACACAGAAGCCAGCAATGGTAAAAATGTTCTCTAATTATGGTCAGTATTCTTTTCCTTTGATCACTTAGCCTCAAAATTGGGCAGCATGCAATAAATCATTCAAATATTTTTAAAGCAAAATCTCCATGATTAGAAAGCATGTGGCATTTTGGATATTAATATGCTTAGTGTTCAATTAAAAAACAAAATCCAAATTATTATTGGTTCATGCTACAAGTTAACATGAACAAATAGACTTGTTTATATAGAACTATCAGGGAAGCTCAGTGAAATCTACATTGGAGTTGGTACTACAGGTATTGGAGTAAAATAAAAGAGGCATTCCAAAGAAATATTTACATTTATTCCATACATGATTACAGGCATACACATTGTCTCACTGAAAAATGTGATCTCCTTCAGGGCAGGAATTATGGCATTTTTCCTTTTGTAAAACAAGAACTTTGTCCAGTGCCTAATGCTTAATGAGTGTTTAATAATTGTTTGGTGATCAACCTACAGAATAAAGCAAGATTTTTCCTAACACATGCAACACATTTTTCGGATGGAAATCCAATTCTTTTGTAGGGGTCTTCTTGCACTTTACCTCATGGAAATAAAGAGTATACTCAGGGAGCCTGTGTGTTTGGCATGAATTTGCAAAACACACATTCAGCACCATTACTATCAATGTTGATCAAACCCAATTCATAGCTAGCATGGTAGAATATTGGTCCTTGGAATTTATTGTTAAATCTATGGCTTGAGCACTAAGGGAATAATGATCAAAATAAATAGGCCACTTTTTCCCTTCCACGAGGAATGAATAATTTTCATGGCTGGTGATTCATCTCACTTATTAAGGAGCTCAAAGTTGGAGGAGAGTAGTTTTGCATTATGTTGGTGTTAGACTAGCCCAGAGGGAGCAGGTAAACCATGTATGCATTGAGGTAAAAAAGGGGGGGGGGGTGTACATATTTATTACTATGCTAGCAAAAGGCCTTTAGATTCTCTTTCACTGAGCACTTTGCATGTTTATTATATTTCATAATACAACATTAAGAAAAAAAGTTAAAGTAATCAGATTTTTTATGGATTAACTTGGTAGAAATTTACAAAATAAATGTCCCTGAATCCTATGGTTTAACTTAGATAGAAAATAAAAATCACACCATTTTTATACTACTTTCATATTTTTCCATTGTTACATTAAAACAACAGACTGTTTTACTGAGTATGACTTTCAAATATTTAAGGCTAACTTTGTTTTCTTAAAAATAATAATTGATATTTACTCATTTAAGGTTTGGAAAACAAAGAAAACTATATATGATGTCATTTGGTACTTTTAGTTACCTTGAAAAACAGGTACTGTGATCATTATTTTGCAGATGATAAAAAGTGAGTCTTATACAAGTCACATGACTTGCCCATGGTCCCACACCTAACAGATTCCAGACAAGGGAATCATTTCAGCTACTTCATGACCACAGCACCAGTAATCTTGTCCATGTACTATGCTCCCTTTAATGTGAGGAGACCAATAAATGATCAGCAAAAGTATTTCTGAGGATGTATTTGATCATTTTAAAGCATTTCCGATGCATAAGAAAATTTGTTGTTGTTCAATCATTTTTGAGTTGTGTCCACATAACCCCATTTAGAATTTTCTTGGACAAGATACTGGAATGTTTTGGCCATTTCTTTCTCTATATTATTTTACAGATGAGGAAACTGAAACAAATAGGATTAAATGACTTCCCCAGTGTCACAAGCTAGTAAGTGTTTGAGACTGGATTTGAACTCAGGAAGATAAGTCTTCCTGACTCCAGGTTGGGCACTCTATCCACTGGGCCATCTAACTGACCTGTAAAAAATGGATTACCCAAATAATTCCATTAAACAAAGACAAAAAACTTTAAGCATTTTTATTTAAAAAAAATATTTGTTTATTTTTAGTTTTCAACATTCATTTCCACAAGATTTTGAGTTACAATTTTTTCTTCCCATCTTTCCCCTATTCTCCACCCCAAAATAGCAAGCATACTGAACACCCCTTCCCCCAATCTGTTCTCTCTTATATCCTCCCCTTCCACCCCCCTAACTTTCTAGTAGGGCAAGATGGATTTCTATACCCCAGCGCCTGTATATCTTATTTCCCAGTTGCATGTAAAAAACAATTTTTTTAAACATTTGTTTTTAAAACTTTGAGTTCCAGATTGTTTCCCTTCTTCCCTCCTCACCCGCCCCCATTGGGAAGATAAGCAATTCAATATAGGTTGTACATGTGGAGTTAACCAAATAATTTCCATAGTAGTTATATTGTAAAAGACTAATTATATTTCCCTCCATCCTATTCCACTGCCCACTTATTCTATTTTCTCCTTTGAACCTATCCCTTTTCAAAAATGTTTGCTTCTAACTACCCCTTTCTCCCAATCTGCTCTCCCTTCTATCATCCCCCTCTTATCCCCTACCCCCCTATTTTCCTGTAGGTTAAGATACCAAATTGAGTCTGTATGTTATTCCCTCCTTAAGCCAAATTCAATGAGAATATGTTTGTCCCATTCCCTTTCACCTCTCTGCTCTTCCTCTTCATTGTAATAGTTTTCTCTTACCTCTTCTATATAAGATAATTTACTCTAATCTATCTCTCCTTTCTTCTTCTCTAAATAATTTCCTCTCTCACCTCTTAATTTAATTTTTTAGATATCATCCTTTCCTATTCAACTCATCCTGTGCCCTCTGTCTATGTATACATGAACTTACATATGCCCACACTCACAAATATATTTATATACACATAAAGCCTCCTATACATACATATATATGTATGTATATGCATATATACATATATATTCCCTTCAACTATCCTCATACTGAGAAAAGTCTCATGAGTTACAATTATAATTTTTCCATGTAGGAATGTAAATAGTTCAACTTTAGTAAGTTCCTTATGATTTCTTTTCCCTGTTTACCTTCTCATGCTTTACTTGCTTCTTGTATTTGAAAGTCAAATTTTCGGAGGCGGAGCCAAGATGGCAGAGTAGAAACAGCTCATCCAAGCCACTCTGCCACCAGATTCGCCCCAAACTATGTAAAAGGGGACTCTGAACAACTTCTGGAGCCCCAACACCCACAGAAGGACACAGAGAAGCTAACCTCCCACTGAGGACAGCCCAGTAGCCCTGCAGAAAGGACCAGCGCAGCAGTCTGGGAGCCGGCAGCACACAGTGTGCAGAGCGCGGGGAGCCCAGCCGAGCGGAGCCCAGGTCCCCATGAGCCAAGGTTTTAGCCCCAGGGCGGCAGGGCCAGCGGGCAGCAGGGCCAGCAGCCGGCTGGAGAGACCCCAGAACACCAGCAGCAGTGGCGACTCCAGAATTATCAACATAGACATGCCTAGGACAAAGTAAGAGGTTAGTGTCCTATGGACTTTGGGACCTGTATTTGGGGAATGCGTCGGCTCCCTCCCCTGGGGGCTAGAAGCCGCTGAGGAGACACGCCATTTTGTAGTTTTTCAGAGGCAGCTCCAACTCTTGGCCTGCGAATTGTAGGGAGATCCAGTGATCAGTCTTGGGGGGTAATCGCTCTTGCTTTAACCTCCCTGGATCTGGATTGTGATCTAGGGTGGAAGTCGTGGGTGGGTTTACAGCTTGCCAGAAACGGAAGTTGACCCCCACACATTCGGGACGAAAATTCCTCTATCTGGCCTTAAAGCCATAGTGTGGCAATAAGCCCAAAAGTCAAGTAATTAAGTGGCAACATGCCAAGGCAAAGGAAACAGAAAAATACAACCCTAGACTCCTATTTTGGGGGCATAGAGTGGGAAAAGGACTGTGAGGTAAGAAGTCCTGCTCCAAAAGCCCCAGGGGAAAATATGAGAGGGTTGCAGGCCATAGAGGACCTTAAGAAGGACTTTAAAAATCAAATAAGAGAAGTGGAGGAAAAATTGGAAAGAGAAATGAGAAGGATGCAGGAAAAAGGATGAAATGAGGGTCAACAGCCTGACTGAGGAAAACAACACCTTAAAAAATAGACTAACTCAAATGGCAAAGGAGGCCCAAAAGGGCAATGAGAAGAAGAATGCCTTAAAAAGTCAAATTTGCCAGATGGAAAAAGAATCTCAAAAGCTCACTGAGGAGATTCATTCCTTCAGAGTTAGACTGGAGCAAATGGAAGCTAGTGACTTTATGAGACATCAAGATGCTGTTAAACAGATCTAAACAAATGAAAGATTAGAAGGCAATGTGAAATATCTCATGGGAAAAACCACTGACCTGGAAAATAGGTCCAGGAGAGACAATTTAAAAATTATTGGACTACCTGAAAGCCATGATCAAAGAAAGAACCTAGAAATCACCCTTCAAGAAATTCTCAAGGAAAACTGCCCTGATGTTTTAGATCCAGAGGGCAAAATAGAGGTTGAAAGAATCCACAGATCACCTCCTGAAAAAGATCCCAAAAAGAAAACTCCCAGGAATATTATAGCCAGGTTCCAGAATCCCCAGCTCAAGGAGAAAATACTACAAGCAGCCAGGAAGAAACAATTTCAATATTGTGGAAACACAACCAGAATAGCCCAGGACCTGGCAGCTTCTACACTGAGGGATTGAAGGGCATGGAGTATGATATTCCAGAGGGCAAAAGATCTGGGAATGAACCCAAGGGTCACCTACCTAGCAAAACTGAGTATTTTGTTTCAGGGGAAAATATGGTCATTCAGTGGAATAGAGGACGTTCAAGCATTCTTGAGGAAAATACCAGAATTGAATAGAAAATTTGACATCCAGACACAAGAAGCAAGAGATGCCTGAGAAGGTAATCAGGGAAAAGAAATCAAAAGGAAGTTATCAAAGTTGATCTATTTACATTCCTATATGGAAAAGCAATAACTGTGACTGAGGAAATCTTTCTCCCTATGAAAATAATGGAAGAAGGGTGTGTGGTCATATGAATACATATGTGAATGTGTGTATATGGTTACAGTTATATATGGATAGAGGGCATAGGTTGAATTTGTTGGGAAGGGAGAATACTCAAGGGATGCAATTATGAGGTGAGAGAGGAAAGTGGCAAGAGGAGATGGGGAGAGACAGGGTAGGGTAAACTATCTCATGTAGAAGAAGCAAGGGGAAGTGGTTGCAAGGGAGGGGGAGAATAGGAAGGCAAAAAAGGCAAAACCACATTCTCATTGAATTTGGTTCAGGGAGAGAATGACATACATACTAAATGGGATATCTCAACCTGCAGCAGAATAGGGGGAAGGGGGATGAGAGGAGGGATGATGGATGGGAGGGCATCCTTGGGGGGAGGGGAGGTTGGAAGTACCCACTATAGAAGAGGGACAGGATCATGTAGGGAATGGACCATGTGGGGCGTGGGATGAGTGGGAGGGAATTATAAGCAACCTTGTACAATATATCTAGCATGCTAATGTTTTGCATAGCTAGACATGTACAACATATACTGAATTACTTATCTCCCCAGAGGGAATGGGTGACAAGGGAGGAAGGAAATGGATCTGAAATTCAAGGTCTTAACATTAAATGTTTCAAATATATATAAATACTATTATTAATACTCTTTTGCTTGTAATTGGGAGATGATGTGCAGGCATTGGGACACAAAGATTCACCTTCCTCTAATGGAAAAGTCGAAGGGGGTATGGGAGAAGGTATGGGAGAGAGCAGATTGGAGGAAGCGATATCTTGTGGGACTTCTATTCTGGGAGGTTGGGTAGGGGAATAACAGGGGGAAATGATTGTAACTCAAAATTTGGCGGAAATGAACCATGTAAAACAGAAGTTAAGAAAGCATTTGTTTAAAAAAAAGTTAAATTTTCTGTTTAGCTCTGTTTTTTTTTTTTCATCAAGAATGCTCGAAAATCCTCTATTTTATTGAATGACTATATTTTCCCCTGTAGCATTATACTCAGTTTTGCTGGGTAGGTGATTCTTTGTTTTAGTCCTAGCTCCTTTGACCTCCAAAACATCATATTCCAAGGTGAACTTTTAAGCATATAATGATGTAAGTATGGAATGACTCCATTGCTTTCAGGATTTTCTTCCTGGAGTAGCTGTTGACCATTTGCAGAATTTTAAAAGAAAACCAAACACAAAGAGAGAAAACTTGAAAAGAGATGAGAAATTTACAGACTTGTAGAAAACTAGACCATCCAGTTCAATTCTTTGATTACAAATAAGGAAACTGAGCTTCTGAGAGGGCAAAAGCTTACTTCTAGTAAGTATGGAAAGTATCATCCCCAATTCAATTCAAGTCAAATTCAATCTAACCAGTGTGCTTTAATTTATGCTCCTACTCTGCTCTAGACACTTTATGCCCTGGGCATTGGTGATTTTAAAAGTATTAAACAATAGCAAATACTTAACAGTACTCTTTTATCTTGCCCAGATGAGGGTAATTAAAATTTGCTGTTATAAATTTATCTTGAAAAAAGATTACCAAGACTCATAAATTGTATAGAGACCTTCACTTTCACTAGAAGTCATGTATTCTTCCACTCAGTATGTGAGTATATACCTTAGTGCTTCCATCTCCAATGTATCACTCCCTCCTGATGGCCCCTACCAAAATTATTCTGCACTTACTTTGCTGGTATTTTGAATTTACTTTGATATCTGTGTGAATTTTATTACTCCCTCCCCTCCAGGAGAATGTAAGCTTCTTGACCAGAGAGATGTTCAGAGGGACAGAGAGAACCAAGGTAATTGGTTCTACCAAGTTAAATTTAATGCATATTAATAGGAACATGTAATCTGTAGTGAATTCACACAATTTATTATACAATCCTTATTTCCTAGCTTTCTTTGATAATGGGAATGTTCAGTCTTAAATTTTATTTCATAATAAAAATGTTTACTAAAAAGGAAGCTTCTAGACTTCAGGCATTATCTTATGCTATCCCTATCCCAAGCATCAAGCACAGTACTTAAGACATAGCAGGTATTTAAACAATGATCACTGTATTGAATTGAAATGTATTACTATTTCATAACATGTGTTTCAGTATAAAATGATGTCTAAGCACAATATGCATTTCCAATGATCAGAGTTATCAGCTATCTGGAAAAAAAAAAAAACATTTTCTGCCTCAAATGGTAACCTTGCACTCATACATATGGATCCACATCCCACCGATTCGCATGGAACCTGGCACATAGTAAATGCTTAATAAATGACAGCTGATTAGCTGATGTGCAAGAGGTAAGGGGAGCAGTGTATTCAGTCACAGAAAAGCCTAAAGATTGGGCTCCCTGGATCCTATCTGAGTTATTTCAGATTATCAGGAAGATATATGCCTATAGCGTTAGTGCTAGAGGAAACACAAGACAGTGTGACGTGGTGGAAAGAACATTGCTTCTAGAGTTAGAACAAATTCCACTTCTGATGCTTATTCCCTATGTGATAAGGCTAGCGATTTAACCTACTTGTCACTCTGTTTCCTCATAAATTAGTGAACTGCACTAGATTGCCTCTAGGGTCTCTTTTAGCTCTGTGATCCTATGACCACAGATCATTAAATATAGCACTCTCATTTTACAGGTAAGAGGGGTTGTCATAACCCAAAGACCTAGATGCTCGACCTAGATGTCCCCTCTTCCAGGCATACCTCTGACTCTACTATTCTTACCATTATGCATTTAGTATTACTGGCAACCATTCTGAGCCTGTTTCCTCATCTATAAAACTGAGAAGTCAACCGTACCAGCAATAATAGCCTCACTAGCTTGGTAGGGGATGAAAGGAAATAGTGTTTGAATAGCTCTCTGCAAATATTAATAGTGTCCCGTAATTGCCAGTTATCATTGTTACAGCGATGTAGAAGGGGAGTAGACAAGAGAAATCTGCTTTTAGATTCATAAAAATGGAGTTTGTAGACCTGCCCAAATACATACAAGCTCTGTTAACCTTGGCAAGTCACTGCATTTCAGCATCCTCAATCAACTCTCTCAGACTATGATTAAAGGGCAGATGACCAACTCCATTGGAAGAAAAAGATTCCATGTTGGAAGTTCATGACATTAATTAAATGATTAGTCTAGACCATGTACCCTAACCCCACCGCAAAATACAGAAAAGACTTCTGAGAATTAAAGAGGTTAAGGAATTTGCCCAGGGTCACACTGCAAGTAAAGGACAGATATATGTTTCCAACACAAGGTTTGCTTATTCCTTATCCAGTGGCTATTCCAATGAGCCATACTGGTCAGGGCATAGACTATATTTAGCCTAAGAGTTGAATATATTATTTTAGCAATACCCCCTATCCCCACTGGCTTCGATAAAGTGTTATTTTAATGATGATCATAATGAGGTTCATTGTTGCCTGGAGCCAAGCTATAGCCTTATGTCTAAAAGAGAGCACTACAATCAAGTTAAAATATTGTTCGATGTCTGTTTTTTAATTAGGTCTTTTCCCCTACCCCCATCTTCCTTATGTACTTACTTATTACCTTATGCTCCAAGATGAGGAATAGTCATTTGTCTTTAGGAAGTTATCATAACAATTGAAAAATGGAAATGCAGGACTGGATGGGATGAAGTGTCCAGCAGCTTCCTTTGACAGTCATGAGTCAATAAAATGGTAGCTTCCTTCTCAGCACCTGAATTCATTTCTAGTATTTGATTTCCCCTCCAGCACCCATTAAAAGTTCCTTTTTATTAAGTGACTCCTGATGAGCAGATGGCTTTCACCACTCCTCAGCCCCATTCCCCAGCTGCATTCTGGTGAGAAGGTGATTAAGGAGACTCCAATAATGGAAGGAAATTTCAGCAGCACAATTCCGCTCTGCTTGGTGACGCCAGGATTATTCTCGTTGTTAGGCAGTGCTTTCATGAACTTAGCTTGCTAATAGAATTGGATGTAATCTAGTTGGAAATGCTAATTTTATCACAAGACAGACTTGCAAAGGTCTTGTCATAGAGCTGAAAATGTCATAAGGAACAAAAATCAGGAAAACAAAATTTTGGGTCATTTTTGCCAACTGTTTTCAAGGTTCTAATGGAGAGTGTAGGTTGTTTGGTGATGGGGGGATACAATACTTTATTGCTCAGGTTCATTTTTTACTTTTTTTTTCCTTTATAAAGGTTTATTCACCTGCTTTTTCCTAACTAGACTAGGTCTCTGAGAGTTAACAGATAAATCCAAGTGGATAAAACTAGATGATTATCCAATAAGCCAATATATTTGTGTAACCAGATCTAAATGGATTGCATTTTAATCTTTGTGGTCACAACTTAAGCAAATTGTTTATGGATTCATTAGAAGTGTTGGATCACTGAGATCCATTATTCTTTTCCATGCCTTTGTAACTTTCATCATAAAAAACAAGTTAACTAGAAACATACTGCAGCTGCCTTGGAGGTGACAGGAAGTCATGTGAACAAGCTATTGTTTCCTTTATGAGTAGGAGATGTTCATGGAAAACTCAATTTAGGTCAATTCAATAAACACTTATTAAATGTCCACTGTGCAACAGGTATTGTACTAGTCACTAGAGATACAAATAAATTAAAAAAAAGAAAGAGTCCCGGCCCTCAAATGTTTATAATCTAATGGTGGAAGACATGGCAGAAAAGAAAACTTGAAAGGAGTGTGTAAGGGGGCGCAGGGGAGGGGGAGTTTGCAGGCAAAGTATGGGTTATCTCATCTTATCTAGGGCATCTTGTTTGGAGATATAAAACCAATCACAATTGTGAGAGGAAAGTGGATTGAGTGGAAAAGAACTATCTGCTCCTGCCCCTACTTAAAATGGATTCATCTAGCTAAGAGTATGATGGTAACTAGTACTGACTGCTAGTGTTTAATAATCAACTCTCCAGGGGAAAATGCATTTATGACACACTTTTAAATTTAGTCTGTATTATTGAAGATTTCTCCATCATTTCCTTAAGTCTAGATAAAAGTGAAACAATGAATCAAACTCTGATTTGTAGTATTTACTGATTTAAAGATGCAAATGTGTATATGGAAAGTTTAACAATTTTTTCAAGCCAATTTGAGCTGGCTCCAGTGCACCTCTGCATATAGCCCTCTGAGGGGCAGTGTGGCATGGCAGAGAGAGAGAGAGAGAGAGTTGGTCTTGGACCCAGGTAGACTTGAATTCAAGCCCTATCTGTCATAGAATGCCCTCTGTGTCTTTGGGTGAAGCACTTCAGCTCATTGCTCAAAGCAGCTCTTTAAGATTATAAGATACAGAGACAGTACCAATCTGTATCAGTAGGAAAGCTCATACATAAGTGAGAAAAAAGTTGAAGAAGCATGGGGATTGAGGAGAACTAACTAAATTTGACATTTAAGACATCACTGGTAATTTTAGAGAGAACGGTTCAGCTGAATAATGAAGTCAGAAGTTAGACACCAGAGAGAGAGGGGAGGAAGTAGAAGCATTAAGTGATAGAGATAGCTCCTCAGATGGATGGACTGTGAGTTTTTCTGTTGTGTTTTCTAGTTTATTTTTATTTTTTTGGCTAGAGGAGACATGTGTGTGTGCATGGGCTGCAGGGAAACATCTAGTAAGAAGGGCAAGATGAAAGTTATTGAGTTAGAGGTGAAAGAATAGGCAATCTGCTGGAGAAGATAGATGGGAATGGAATCATGTGTGAATGTAGAGGGATTTACCTTGGAAAGGAGAAGGGTCACCTATTGATAGGAGCTAGGGGTGAAGGAAAAGATAACAGGGGAAGACATTTGAATAATGTAAGATGACAAAGATAAGAATAAAAGAGAGATCTTGCCATATTGGGTACAGGAAGTGCCAGGGAAAGCATGAAAAGCTTTGAAAAAGCCATTGTGATAAGTTATATACTTAATTTATATCAGTAATATGAAAAGAATTTTCTCTTATTTCTTCTTTCTTTTCTTAAATAATAGTATTTATATATATTTGAAACATTTAATTTTAAAACTTCAGATTTCAGATCCATTCCCTTCTTCCCTTGTCACCCACTCCCTCTGGGAAGATAAGCAATTCAGTATGTGTTGTACATGTATAGCTATGCAAAACATTACCATAGTAGATATATTGTAAAAGACTGCTTATATTTCCCTCCCACCAATCCCACCCCCCCAACTGCTCCATTCCCTACTTTGATCCTGTACCTCTTTGAAAGTGGGTACTTCCAACCTCCCCTCCCCCTAGCATGCCCTCCCCTCCATCATTCCCCGTCTCATGCCCCTTTCTTCTACTCTCCTGCAGGGTGAGATATCCCATTTAGTATGTATATCATTCTCTCCCTGAGCCAAATTCAATGAGAATATGGTTTTGCCTTTTTGCCTTCCTGTTCTTCCCCGCCCCTGCAACCACTTCCCCTTGCCTCTTCTACATGAGATAGTTTACCCTACCCTGTCTCTCCCCATCTCCTCTTGCTACATTCCTCTCTCACCTCTTAACTTCACCCCTTAAGGATCATCCCTTCCCACCAAATTCAACCTGTGCCCTCTATCCATGTATACCTGTAAACATATATACACACATTCACATATGTGTTCATATGCCCATATATCCTTCTTCAATTATTTTGGTACTGAGAAAGGTTTCATCAGTCATAGTTATTGTTTTTCCATGTGGGAATGTAACTAGTTCAACTTTGATAAGTTCCTTTTGATTTCTTTACCCTGTTTACCTTCTCAGGTATATCTTGCTTCTTGTGTCTGAATGTCAAATTTTCTATTCAACTCTGGTTTTTTCCTCAAGAATGCTTGAAAGTCCACTATTCCACTGAATGACCATATTTTCCCCTGAAACAAGATACTCAGTTTTTCTGTGTAGGTGATTCTTGGTTTTAATCCCAGCTCTTTTGACCTCTGGAATATCATATTCCATGCCCTTCAATCCCTCACTGTCGAAGCTGCCAGGTCCTGGGCTATTCTGGTTGTGTTTCCACAATATTGAAATTGTTTCTTCCTGGCTGCTTGTAGTATTTTCTCCTTGATCTGGGAATTCTGGAACCTGGCTATAATATTCCTAGGAATTTTCTTTTTGGCATCTTTTTCAGGAGGTGATCTGTAGATGCTTTCCACCTCTATTTCCCCCTCTGGATCTAAAACATCAGGGCAATTTTCCTTGAGAATTTCTTGAAAGATGATTCTAGGTTCTTTCTTGGATCATGGCTTTCAGGCAGTCCAATAATTTTTAAATTATCTCTCCTGGATCTATTTTCCAGGTCAGTGGTATTTCCCATGAGAACTTTCACATTGCCTTCTATTCTTTCATTTGTTTAGATCTGTTTAACAGCATCTTGATGTCTCATAAAGTCATTAGCTTCCATTTGCTCCAGTCTAACTCTGAAGGAATGAATCTCCTCAGTGAGCTTTTGAGATTCTTTTTCCATCTGGCAAATTCAGCTTTTTAAGGCATTCTTCTCCTCATTGCCCTTTTGAACCTCCTTTGCCATCTGAGTTAGTCTATTTTTAAGCTGTTATTTTCCTCAGTCAGGCTGTTGACTCTCATCTCATACTTTTCCTGCATCATTCTCATTTCTCTTCCCAATTTTCCCTCCACTTCTCTTATTTGGTTTTTAAAATCCTTTTTAAGGTCCTCTATGGCATGTAACCCACTCATATTTCCATTTGGGGCTTTTGGTGCAGGATATCTGACCTCACAGTCCTCCTCCTGTTCCATGCTTTGATCCTTTTTGCCCTCAAAATAGGAGTCTAATGTTGCATTTTTCTGTTTATTTTGTTTCCTTTGCCTAGGCATGTTGCCACTTAATTATTTGACTTTTGGGCTTGTTGCCACAGTAGGACTCTGCCACCAGACAGGGGAGCTTCCGTCCCGAACGTTGGGGTCTTCACAACTTCCAGAGGTATTAGTTGGGTGGCCTCTGTAAAGCCTCCACATGCTCCAGCAAGCTGGATACCCACCCCAGGCCTCTCCCCCCCAGACTGCAATCCAGATCCAGGGATGTTAAAGCAAGAGCAATTACCCCCCCCCCCCGAGACTGATTGCTGTATCTCCCTACAGTTGGCAGACCAGGAGCTGAAGCTGCCACTGAAGCTGCAAAATGGCATGTGTGCCATGTCTCCTCAGCTGCTTTTCACCTCCAAGGGAAGACGCCTGACCCGTTCCCCAAATACTGGTCCTAAAGTCCAAAGGGCACTAATCTTTCACTTTGTCCTAGGCATGTCTGTGATGACAATTCTGGAATCGCCAGAATGGCTGGTGTTCTGGGGTCCCTCCAGCCAGCTGCTGGCCTGGACACCCTGGGGCTAAAACCGGAACTCAGTCAGCCTGGGTTCAGCTCCCAGAGTGCTTCACTGTGTTGTGCTGTGCTGTGCTGGCCGCTCCCAGAGCGCTGTGCTGGCTGCTCCCTGCAGGGGAGGTCCTCAGTGGGAGGTTAGCTTCTCTGTGTCGTTCTGTGGGTGCTGGACCTCCAGAAGTTGTTCACAGTCCGCCTTTTACATGGTTTGGAAGTGGTGTGGGGGAGAGCACCTTGGAAGTGCTGTTTCTTCTCCATCATCTTGGCTCCCCCCCACCCCCGAAAAGAATTTTCTTGCTGTAGTGAGAGTCCAGTTGAGATTATACAACAGAATTTTGTAGTGGACTCCATCAGAATGTTTTCATTATTTTTTTGCAGTACTATTCTACAGAAACAGCTAGGTGATACAGTGGATAGAGCTCCTGGGCTTGGATTCAGGAAGACCTTAGTTCAAATCCAAACTCAGACACTTAGTGGTGTGACCCTGAGCAAGTCACTTAACCCTGTTTGCCTCAGTTTCCTTATTTGGAAAATGAACTGGAAATGGAATGTGGAAAATGGCAAGGTAATGGCAAACCACCCAAGTATCATTGCCAAGAAAACTCCAAATAGGGTCACAAAGAGTGAGACATGGTTGAAAAATGACTAAACAACAAAATATCCTTTCCAGTTCTGAAATCCCATAATTTAATTCCTGATGACCCAGGACATATCTTCTCTAGTACCCCTACTTGTGCCATCCTTGTACTCTCTTATTTCTCCACATATTAGTGGCTTGGGGTCTAAATAGGTTAACCAATTTGCTAATCCTTAATAAAGACACTGAAATTTTTATTATACTATGTGTTGGAAATGTTTGTTTTATGCCATAAATTAAAAAAAATAACATTTATTGAGTGAGAAAGGCCCATCATGTAGTTTGCTTCTAGCATTTCAATTCTAATGATGCACTTTTAGAGACAAAACAATTTAACCTGAAAAGAAAGGCTTATTTAATAGTGAAATTTCAGGTACTTTGGTGTTGGGAGTGTAAAGATATTTGGGGATATTCATCAGTATCACTCAAGTCATACTATGTAGGATATGACATAATATCTTTGACCTCCTGGATTTGTCATTCTCAGAAGAAAATGAGAGTAATTTGGCATGCATAATTTTTCTGTTTTTCTTTCACTTTTCTCTTTGTTTTTTGTTTTTAATATTCTGAAATTCTCTTGTTTGTAATTTGATTTTCTGGTGTGTTGTACTGTCACTTTTTAATGCAAATTGGCCTGCTATTTTGCATTTCAAAGATTAACCCCTAAACTTGATTTAAGTTTAGTACTATCTTTGTCCTTTCCAGACCTTAAACCCTTTCATATCCTAGGGGATATAGGAAATGATTTAGGAAATTGTGAAATTTCCTTTGGCCATAATCTTTCATCTTTTTTTACCTTTTCCATTTCTTTATTGCTCCTGTTCCTTTTTCCTTATTCTTGCATTCTATGACCCAGCCAAATTGATGTTTCTATTGTTCACACATGGCATCTCATATCTTGACTCAGTGCCTTTGCCTTGCCTTCCCTTCTCCCTGCCCTGCCATCCTGCCCCTCCATTCCTGGAATGCCCTCTCTCCTTATTTCCAGCTCATAGAATTTCCATTTTCCTTCAGGATTATATCAGCAATGCAGTATTCACAATGCCTGCAGTAACTATAAATATGCTGATATGGTTATTAATCACAAAGTATACCAGGCACTCTACATGGAGAATAAAGCCAGAACATGTATTCAAATACCAGAAAACTGAGTCCCAAAAACAGAAAGTCAAGGCCATCTCATCACAGTAGTTACAAAGTTGGCCCATGTAGATAATGTAGTAAACACCCACATTCTCAAGCCTTCAAAACAGAACAGCTACCTCAGGCAAAGGTCCTCCTCTCTCCACTCACGGCAACTACTCCGTGTCCACAAATCGTGCTCCCAGCAGCTCTGGCCCCCCCTGCAGTCCTCAGCAGGAGTCCATAGCAGAAATTCTGGCTGGCTCAAAACAGGAGTTTGCAGTGCTGCCGTTGCCACTGCCACCTGCTGCTGATGCCAGGCTTTCAGCCACCACATGCACCTTAGCTTGGCTTCCACTTCCTCTTGCCCCACCACTTCCTGCTACATCAACAAATTCAAGGGGCATTGGAGATCTTTAAATCCCATAACCCTTACAAGGATACATCAAATGCCAATTTCTTTGTAAAGTCTTTCCTTTCAACCTACATTTCCCTTTATTCTATGCAAACATATGTTCTCATATTTTCTCGCTAACAGTATATCTGTTTCTTGCAAATAGGGATAGTTTCCTTTATTGTCTTTTGAATGGCAAATAGGAAGCACTTAATGAATTCTGGTTGATTGATTGCCAATCCAGTTCTGTCCTTACTTCTTTATTTACTACTCAAAAGAGTAAAATGTTGCAGCAAAGGTAAAACTCTGACAAGGAGTCTTGCATGAGTATATTGAAACCATACAGAAGAAAGGTTGAATTTGTCAAGGAGAGGTTCAACATTCTTCTTCTTAGTCAAGTAAGGAATAAAGCAGGGAGATGTGTGCTTAGCAAAAGTGATGTTGAAATAGAAGACAACTTCCCTGTAGATGTTGGCGTTCCCCAGATACTACTGCTTTAGGATATTTTGTTATTTGACCTAAATTCCAAAACATTAACAGAACTTCTTCAATAAATTCTATGATTACTCAAAAAGAAGAAGAATAAAAACTTTGGCCAATCAATCCATATAGGAAAAACTCAAGTGGATGAAAAAAATTCTTAATGGTCAGATTACAACCTTGAGTTGGATGGGTCAGTATATCAATGCATGTTTTGTGATCAGTAACAGCAGATGAGCAGTGAATTGTTCCCAGAATTGACAAGGGGGAAGAGAATGATTGCATGATTTCTTACTACATTTGCAACTAGAGCAGAATTGTTTTAATGACCCCAAGTTGTTTTCTGGAAGAAAAACCAACTCTAACAGAAATGTTCTGAGAAAGATACATAGGTGTGTGCTTTGGAATCCCATATGTTCCAAAGACACACAGTTGTAAGTAACCCAAAGAGCACTGCAGAAATATACAGTGAGCACACCGAAACTGAAGCGTATTTTACTATTTCTTATATATTTGTTAATGCTGATTAGCATGCAGGAAATGGTGAGAGAAACAGGACTGAGGGGATGAAGGATCCGGAAGGCTAGTAGGACTGTCATGAGGTAACAGAAAGGGAAAATAAATTGACAGCATAAGGGTTTCATTGGTACACAGAATTTCAACAGTCAACTAACTCATTTTGACTATTACAAATACCCAAATTACCTACAAAGGAAATATGAAGGAAGATACTATCTGTGTCTAGAAAAAGAACTGATAAATAGAACTATGTATAGAGTGATTTGTGTGTGTGTGTGTGCGTGCGTGTGTGTGTGTGTGTGTGTGTGTGTGTGTGTGTGTGTGTGTGTGTGTAATGGCAGCCATTTCTAGGATAGGGGAGGGAAGAAAAAATAAATTTACATGATAACTTTATTATATGTTTAAAAGGAATAGCAAATTGTATATACTTGCAGTATTGTTTGTAATCGTCTTTTTAAATCATACAATGTTATGGAAATACTTGTTTTATTTCATAAATTAAAATATAATTTTAAAAAGAGTCACAGAAGATGATATATTGAAAAAATCTTTGGGAGTCTTCAGAAGAAAAAAGGCAAAAATAGAGAGGGCAGGCTCTGTATTGACAGAGATGGTACCCACATTCATAAGATCACAAACTGATTGGAGTAGAAAAGGACCTAAGTAATCATAATTTGATATATACTGGACAGCAATCCTTTTTTCTATATTGTAGGCTATTACTAACTTGCCATAGTAGCTGTTCTAAACCTTTTCTCATCTCCCAAAGTATGTTTCTACCACCTCTTCCATTGTCAGCTGATGATCTTGCCTCCTACTTTACTGAAAAGATTGAGGCTACCTACTATCAACTCTTTCAATTTTCTTCTTCCACTCTTCTAATTTCCTTTCTTCCTTTCCTCTTCCCTTTCTCCCTTCTCTCCCCTTTGAAATACACAATTTTATTGATTTTACATTTGTAATTTCTCTAATTTCCTTCCTTTCATTTCCATTCTCATTTCAATCACTGTAGTTCATCTCTCACCAAAACTTGACTCTAATATAATAATGTCATTTTGGTCCTCCTTTTGAATGAAGGGCAACAACTAACCAATGAAACCAATGAAACCTAATATTACTACTGCTCATAGAGCATATTCTATTTCCAGCTGATACAATATGAGAACTTTGAGGTAGAATGATGGCTTCACTTTCAGGGACGATGGAGGAGATGGTGGGCCCCTTGTACACATTTCTTCCTAATTTATCTGCATAAACCACCTCTGTAATCATGGTGCACTTCTGTTCAGAAACCTTCTGTGGCTCCCCATTGCCAGTTGAATAAAATCTAAATTCCTGACTCAGGGTTTTAAAGTCCCTCTATAAAATGCCAACAAATACAACATATTTTGTTGTCAACTATTACATTCCAGTCAAACTAAATTTTTTCACCACTTTCTTCAGGTTCTTTGTCTTCACATTCCTCTTCACTGGAATTATCACCATCTCCATTTCTTGAAATTCCTTGCTCTTATCAAAGCCCAAAGCACATATCTCTTCTACAAGGCATTCCTTGAACATCCCAAATGTGTCTTTCTTCACCCTTTTGTTAATATATAGTCTCTTGCCCTTGAAATTTCTTAAAACACTTGGCCTGCATCTCTCCTCTGTGCTTATCCCACTTTTTCCTGTTTCATAATTATCTATGTATATATTCCTCTACAATAAGTAGTAAGAGCTGTTCTAAACCTTTTCTATTCTAATCTTTTAAAAATGTTATATCATATTCATTTTGGAATATCTCTCTGACACTCCAATATAGCAAGTATTCCCTTTCAAAAATAAAGAGAAAGATCATTAAAAATAAAGATTCGGAAAACATATATACATATATACGTACATATATATGTATACATACATACATATATACACACACATATATGTAGATAATGAGACTGATAAGACAAATTATTTTTGCCCACCATCTCTCAGTTCTACAAAGATGGAAAGCTTTTTGAAATCATTTCAAAGATAAGCTTTACAATTCTACAGTATACAACTTCTTATTTTTTGTTCATTTGTACTATTGTGGTCATGTTTTATATCTTTTTTGATGGTTCTGCTTGCTTCACTCAGCCATAAAAAGCTTCCTATGATTCTCTGAATTCTCCATATTCCTCTTATATTATGAAGAAATATTATTCCATAGCATTCATGCACCATCATTTAGTCACTTCCTCTATCCTAAGCTTCTTGAGGCAACATTTTTAACCTATATGTCTGTGCTCTTCCATTGTCCAACCCATATTTGTGTGTGATTGTTTATATGTGTTTAAGGAATCAAGAACCGCGGGATCAGTGATGACAACAGCACCACCACAATGGTGATGGTGATGAGGATAATAAATAGCTAGAATTTATGTACAATTTCTTACATGTCAGAATTTATGCAAATTATTTAACATGTACAGCCACTCTGATAATTATCATCATCATCATCATGCCCATTTTATAGCTGAGGAAACTCTAAGACGAGCAGAGTTGTTGTTCAGGCTCTTTGTGACCCCATTTGGGATTTTCTTGGCAAAGATACGGGAATGGTTTGCCATTTCCTTTTTCAGCTCATTTTACAGATGAGGAAACTGAGGTGTAAACAGTTAAATGTCTTGCCCATGGTCACATAGCTAGTAATTTTCTAAGGCCAGATTTGAACTAAGGTTTTGCTGACTCCATGTCCGACACTATATCCACTTCACCAGTGACTATATGTAGACATATGTTTGGGTTTAGACTCAGGATGACTTGAGCTCATATACTTATTCAAGTATTGACTGAGTGACCTGGGAAGTCATCTAATATCCCTGGGCCTCCATTTGCTCATTTTACAAAAATAAGTGAGTTCAATGAGATAGAATTTAAGGTCCCATAGATCTTTAGATCAATAAAGAGTGAAAACTTTCAATAGTGTGACCTGAAATTCAAATCTAAAATGTATTTTTAAAGAGTCAAATCTTAATTCACTGTGTGCAGAAAATATGCCAAAGCATTTTATACCTATAATAATGCCAAGCTTCTAAACTATCTCCTAAAACCTCAGACCAATCTTAATTAGAAAAGTAAATCTATTGGGGAAAAATTGTATCACAAATATTGTATGATTCAGTAGGAGATGGATGATGGAGAGATAACCTCAAGAAAGGAAGCCTTAGATTCCTGTATCTCATCTGACACCAGGCTGGCTGTTTGGACTTGGACAAAGTCACTTTTTTAGGTACCCAGGAAGCTCTCTAAGATCTTGTAGAAGACGTGACAAGTGGAGTCTTGCAGGGGGAATTTTCCTGTTTTATGTTCCCTATATTTGTGGTGTTATATATCCATAGTCCACCTTCACCCTCCTCCCCACCCCAAACCCCAGCCAAATATGGTGATTTGGATTTTCTAGTCTTTTCAGTCATTCGTGATGCATTGTCCCTCCATTTGCTGAGATAACAGAGAATTAATTATGGTTCCCTTTCATAATTAGGAGAATTAAAAATAATAATGTTCATGCTTAGCAAGGCCTGATGATCCAAGGCTGTTTTAGGAGCTTTCCACCTTTCAGTGAAGCTCCAAGCCCAAACAATATAATTACAAATGGTTTTTCAGGTTATTCAAGCAAAAATAAAACCCTTATTAGGGTATGAACATTTTACATCCTGGCTCTGGTCACCATTGAAAAATGAGCTTAGTTTTCCTTGTTGTTTTCCCCTGTGTCCACTTTTATCCAAATAGAAAAGGAACTTCACATTGGCACAACCTTCTTTCCCAAATGAGAGAGGTCCAGCAGGACTGTTTGGCCGGTCAGTATATCTCTCCAGCATCTTGGCTCTAGTCCACCATAGGTATTTCCTTTGTAAAGTCTCTGTAGTTTTAATTACATATGCATTTCTTCTCTGCTGGCTTTTCTGAATCACTCTGTTCCATACCAGAAGCCTGTAGGGTGAGATGTGAAAATTTAGCTGTGTGTATGTCATTTTAAGTCTGCAAGGTTCTTGTCGGGCCAAACAGACTGTGCAAATACGAGGTAATTATTCACAAAGGTTATTGCAGATGGCCTGGGGGTAGTAGGAGGCTAGAAGAAAAGAAGGAGAAAAAATCTTCTGCCAAGAAACTAACAAAGGAATTTGGAATATGGGCAGAATAGGTAGCTGCCTATCTCATGAGATTTTTTGGGATGCTATGAAGTCATGTCCAAAATAAGATCCCTCTTGTTCCATAGTGGGGTTAGCTATTCTAACCCTAAATATTTTTTTCCTTTCACAAAAGAAAGAGAGCTGTGACAGAGGATCTGAGTCTCAGTAGATCAGCCATTTCACATTTATGTGTGTGTGTGTGTGACTTTGGGCAACTACTCAGAGTAAGTCTTTCTGATCTGCAAAATGAGGGGTTTGGATTGAATAACTTTTCTGTTAACTGAAAGGTGTAAATATGTGGTCCAATGATCTTTAAGAGTTCATTAGGAAAATGCACATTCTCCTGGGAGAGGTAATAACAAACATTATTAGCTAATATCTTACCATGAGAAATTGACAACTAGGTCAGAGCAAGACTTTGAATAAATAGGATGTTAGGTAGATGGGATGTGAAAGAAGTTAGGTTCTAGAAACAGTGTGTGGAAGGATACAGAAAGTGCACACCATACCTGCTTCATCGTTTTGCCTAGACTTGACACTACAAGGAATGGACTTGGCTCATTTTGGGCAAATACCATATTGACTGGCATATAGAGGCAAAGGTGTAGGAACAGAGGTTAGGTGTCCTTACACTCTTTGGTGTAAGAACTTTGTATGTACTTATAAAAAAATTATATGAGCATTGTTTTGCATTATGGATGACTGAGTATAATCATAGTTTTATAGTAGTTTATTAAATTATATATACAACTTAATTGCTTAGAGTCTCAGAGTTCATTTGCAATGCTGGTTCTCATAGGTTTTCAAGTTTTTCATAGAATTATACCTTCCATAAGAGCTAGAAAGTATATGCTATAGAAATATATTTGTCTAATCACTTAATTTTCCAGTTGACAAAACTGAGGCATAAAAATATAACACAATTTTCCTGTTATTGGATACCTAATAAGTAATAGAACAAATCTTGGACCTAGATCTTCCAAGTCTGAACCCACACTTAATTATAATAGTTCACATTGATTCAACATTTGGCTTAGAAGGCATTTTTCTCTTAACAGTCTTTTGAGTAAGGTAGTCAGAATGATATTATCCACATTTTGATGAGATTTGGAATTGTTAAGCAAAATATAGGATTCACATAACATAGTGGATAGGTCATTGGACTTTGAGTCAGGAAGAGCTTGAGTTCAAATCCTACCACAGATGCTTACAAGTCATATAACCATGAACATGTTATTTGGCCTCTTTGTTTGCTTTGCTTCCTAATCTGTGGGAAGAAAGTCTGGTCTCTGAGTCCAAATCTGTGATCACATGATTTTATCAAAAGTCCTGTGAGTAGGCACTGTTTTGGTCCCTATTATATAGATGAGGAAACTGAGGCACAGAAAGGTTAAGAGACTTTTCTGGAGTCGCAAACCTAGGAAGCATCTAGTTAACTCCCTAAGACTAAAGGTTACAGAAAAGGTTCCAAACTCCATTGGTGAAGGGGCTTTTCTCCTCTGAGAATTCCCTATGTCAATTAAATTACGAATCCATTGCCTAACATTTTATTTTTGCTTCCCCTTCATCTCTATTCCAAGTACTAGACTCTATTTAGTATGCAACATTTTTTGCTTCTCATAATGATTTGTAATGAATGGATCCATTGATGAATGGATCTTTATTTCAGATCCCCTTAGGTCAACATGTTGATCCCAGAGAAAAAACAAACAAACAAAAAGAAACCACTAAAAACTATGAGGAAAACAAAAACAAAATCAAAACAGCTGACTCTTTTGATACTAAAACTGTGAGTGGAGAATGGAGGAAAAGAAGATATTATTTTGAAGTCATGATTTTAATCTTTACTCATTAAATCAGTGTCCATAAATTGCACACACACACACACACACACACACACACACACACACACACACACACAGCCTTCCCTGCCACCCAAATCACAGGTGAGAAAGAGGAAGAAATTGGGTTGTGGGTTTTCTTTGATCCAGGCTCCTCTTGGTACTGTCTATGGTCCTGCTTATTTGGTAAAGTAATCTTTGTAGAGCTAGGTGGACAATTACCTCATCCCTAGTCTTTTCCATAAGAGTTATGGTACAACTAAGAAATGAATGAATGAAATATTGGTACATAACTTCTAGAAAGTATAGTATATTTGACTTTTTAACTAATCTTTTTCATCTCTGAGTTGGTAGAAGCTTCAACTTCCTTTTTGAAATGTATTTGGATTGAAAAAAACAAGGCACAAGACTTAGTTGTAATAAAGGCTGGTTTTATTGCTATTTTTATTATCTGAAAAATGCAACAAAAGTTTAAAATTAATAACAACCAGGAACAGAGAAGCAAGATAATAAAAAGTTCTGTCACTGCCATGGGAGATGCACATCGCCTTGCCTTTCACTAGGAAAAAGACAAAAGACATTTATTGATTGTGTTTATCACTGACAGAACGGGAGAGGAGCAGAATGCTTATGATTAGTTTATTTATTTTTAGCAAACCTTTTTCATTTAAAATCTGTAGAATAAAAAAATGTATTTATTATTAAATCATTAATATTATTACAAACACTTCCTTCCATTAAAGCCCCTCTTAAATGTCTCATATTGGGGTTAAGGTAGTTCTTGGTTCTGAAAACAGTTCAAGACACATGATCTGAGTTTTAATCTCATTTCTGATACTCACTTTAGACAAGTCTCAGTTTCCTCTCTTGTAAAATGAAGGGGTTAAACATGATGATGTCTAGTTTCTCTTCTCAGTATAAATTTATCACATTATGATTATTTGACCATCAGTAACAGTTTCTATGATTAAGTACTTATCACATGTCAAGTACTGTGGTAGGTATTGGGGATATAAGAACAAAAATAAATATAGTGACTGTCCTTCAAGAGTTTACATTCTAATAGGCAGAAGAGCACTAAAGATCCAGTGTTTTCTGCAAACTGTGTAGGAAACAGAACTGAGCTGACTCTTGAAGGGACCCAGTTATTTCATGAGGTCAAGGCAAGGAGGTAGAGTATTTCAAATATGTGGCATAGAATTTTCAAAGGTGAAGAGATTGGAAATGACACATCACATTTGGGAAACAGCTAATGACTGGGTTGGTTAAAATGAAGGGAGAATAAAGGGGTATAGTAAAATGAAATGCATCTACACAGGTAAATTGGAGGTAGATCATGGAGGGCTTCAAGTGCAAAGCCAAGGAGATTGTCTTTTATCTAAGATGTTATGGAGAATCTGGTGAAGATTTTTGAGGAAGGGAGTGGCATGTGTTTAGAAATATTCACTTGGCAACTGTAGAGGATGGATTAGAAAAGAATAGAGACTTGAGAAGAGAGGTCAATTAGGAAACTATCAATAGTCTGGGGAGGCGATAATCTGGATGTGAACTAGGATGATGACTGTGTGAATAGGAAGGGGAAGAAGTGAGAGATGCTGAAATATTATAATAAACCAAATTTGATAATTTATCTAATATAAAGTGGTGAGAGAAGAGGAAGGATCACAGAAGACCCTGAATTTAAAAAACTGGGTAATTTCAAGGATGTTTGTTCCCACAACAGAAGGAGAAGAAGGAATGAATGGACTTTGTGGTAAATATAACAATGATTTCCCAAATGTCCTACAAAGCAAGAAAGGCTTATATCACTGCCTTGGTGACAGATTGTGCATCTGTTGTCTGAGACCTAGGCCAGCTCTATCCTAAGAAGCTCAATGGAAAGGGCACCTTCAGGGTGATTGTTTTAGTTTCAGAGGATATACATCTAAGGCCAAATTGGCAGACAGGTTATTACCGACATTGTCAAATATGATGACCTTTTTCCTCAGTTCTCATCAATCTTGAATTCTCTGGTAAACTTACCAAGTTGTTGGTAAATCTAGGTTTCTTCCTAGTTAATCCCTCTTTTACTGGGTTTTCATGATACTTTGTTCTAACAACCTAACTATGTGAGTTTAGTGTGTGGGTGTGGGTGTTTCTGTGTGTGTGTATGTGTTTTGGACTCCCCTTTCTCTGTGTCTATTGCTCTGCTTGCCACTTTCTCTCTTTTCTCTCTGTCTTTCTGTCTCTGTCTTGCCTCTATCTCCCCCCCTCTCTCCATTCCCTCTCCCTTTTTCTCCCTCTCTCTCTCCTCTCCAATTGTTATTATATATTTTAAACCCAGTATCTCATACTTATTTCAAACCCCACCAAAACACTCACTCCTCATTGATCTTCTATATTTCTTTTGAGAGTATGATCATCCTTCTAGTCAACAAAGCATATAACTTCCATATTATTCTCTATTCCTTCTTCTCCCTCATCCCAGTGGGATTGAAGCAAGACATCTGGCTTCATATCCTGTCTCTAACACTTCCTACCTGTAGTATGAATCACTTAACTTGACTGTCTGTTTTCTAATTAGTAAAATGGGGTAATAAAGACATTTGTTTCACAGGGTTGTTGAGAAGCTCAAATGAGATTTGCAAAGCGCCTACAAAATTCAAGGCAGGCTATAAATGTGAACTATTATTAGATATTATTAATATATTAGTTATTATTTAATAATATATATTAATATGTCTTATTAAATCTATTTAAATGTTAAATCTCAAATTTGTATAAATATCTGTTTATGTTTTCTCATTGTATCCTCACCTTTGGGCACAATCCTGCAATTTTTTTTTTTATTATCTCCATTTTTCAGATGAGCAAAGACTCAGAAAAAGAGACATCTTTGCATCCAAAGAAATTAGCTCACGTGTTGCATTTCTGCCTGTCCCAGACACATCCAAGACATTCCTTAATGCCCTTTTGACCTCTTAATTGATCTCTTATTACTAATATTGACCCACCATAAGAAGGCAATTTACCTTCTATAGGTCATTTTCAAATGGATGGTTTACTTCCTGGCCCTCAGCTTGGCCAAAATTGGACTCTAATCTTGTAACAGAATTCTTTAGCAAACATTCTCACAAATTTTCTGCACCATCTGTCTCTTGCCTATGTTCTGGGTTCCTAATCTGGAACTGACATTTAATGCTTCCTCTTCAACCAACCCATTGACTCCACCTCATTTGTTTCTCTCTATTATTTTGGCGGGGGGGATTTCTTAGATGTTTAATGCCTTTTCATATGAAGTTGGATAATTGGTTTTAACATTAGTTTGGGCTGAAAAAGAAATGACCATAATCATCATCCCTTACACACTGTCTACCCCATCAATGCCTAAAAAGATCAAGAAAAATTATTATTATTATTAATATTAGTGTTATTATTATTATTAAGTTTTGGATTGATTTATACCACTAAGTGCTTCCATAAAATTTTGATCATCACAAAAAGTTTGTGAAATAAATAATGTAAATATGATGTCTACTTAAAAGATCAGGAAACCAGCTTTCAGAGCACTGTGCTGGCCCCTCCCTGCAGTGATGCTGGACTGTCCTCAGCAGGAGGTTAGCTTCTCTCTGTCGTTCTGTGGGTGCTGGGGCTCCAGAAGTTGTTCAGAGTCCTCTTTTACATGGTTTGGAGGTAATCTGGGGGGAGAGCCCTTTGGAAGTGCTGTTTCTACTCTGCCATCTTGGCTCCGCTAACCTTGGACATTAAACTTTGGTACCTATCAGTTATTGTTTCTATTGATACTCTTTCCACATAGATTGTTGAAATTACCTTGTGTATTTGCTGGATTCTGTTTTGTAGTAATTATTATAAAGCTTCCCATGCTTTTCTATATTTTTCATATTCTTTATTTCTTACAGTGTTATCATTATATTATATCCCACAAGTTTTTAGATATTCTTCAAACAATGGGCCTATAGCCCGTTTTCTAGCTTTATCTAGCTAGTTTCTAGCTCCTTCCTAATATAAACAGTGCTGCTATAAACATTTGGCGGTGTATCAGTGACCGTATTGAATTATATGCCTAGCAATGGGTAATCTTGGCCTAGGGTTATAAGGTTATTTTAGTCATTATCTTACCATAATTCTAAATGACTTCCAAAAATAGCTGGACTAATTTGTACCTTCATAATGCTATATCAATGTTTTGGCCTTTCCACAACTCCTTCAACATTGATTGTATTTTTTCCTAATAAAAAATACAAAAAAACCCACAAAACACAAAATCTCTAGGCCTATAGTGAATATTCGGAGCTGTTTTGATTTGCCTTTATGTTATGTTTAGTGATCTGTAGCAATCTTTCACATGGTTATTCATAGTTTATAATTCTTTTAAAAAATCTTTATAGCATTTATTCATTAGTGGATGTCTTTTATTCTTATGTATTTCTGTTAGTTTCCTATATTTCAAATATCAGGATTTATCAGAGATTTGTGATGCAAACTGTCCCTCTCCCAATCTCCCATTAGTAAGCTCCTCCTGGAGGAACTCAGACTGACTCATCTCAATTCTCCTTCCAATCCTGTTTCTGGCTTACTTTAGACTTCAAAACACTGCTTCCTTCTCTCTTTCCCCCTTTTCAACTCCTTTTTCTTTGTATTATCTTCCTTCCCTCAAAAGAATCTAAGTTTCTTGAGGGCAGGATCTA
Organism: Gymnobelideus leadbeateri; assembly: GCA_011680675.1. Taxonomy (NCBI): domain Eukaryota; kingdom Metazoa; phylum Chordata; class Mammalia; order Diprotodontia; family Petauridae; genus Gymnobelideus; species Gymnobelideus leadbeateri. The sequence continues at coordinate 154,158 of WOXC01002202.1, read as the reverse complement.
TCTTTTATCTTGTGTTTATATCTCACTACTTAGCATACTCACTACTTTGCCTGGAACAAAGGACACACTTAACAAGTGCATGTACCTTCCCCTCCCTTCCTTCCTGATCAGTTTCTTCCCTTTTAAACTAGTTATATTGCATATGTTCATATACAAGAAAGTTTTGCAATTTCACGTAATCAAAATTATCTTTTTGATCTTGTGATTTCCCTCTCTATGCCTTGTTTGATTATAAAATTCTCTCATACCAAGAACTGTGAAAAGTATCCAATCTGTTTCTTCCATTTTCCTTTTGAATTCATTGTGGTATAAAGATAGGGATAGAAACTGGACATGTGAATGCATCAGAATTCCTGGATGGAGAAACTCCCTTAACCAATGTAGGTTGGTACCTTTTCTGTAACTAAGTCTTTGAGAACTAGCTAGAGGACTGAGAAGTTAAGTGACCCATTCAAGGTTACACAAACATTTTGTAGCAGAGATAGACCTTTAACCCAGTGTTTACTAATTCTAAGATTAATTTTCTATCCATTATTACTGCATGGTCTCTTCAGAAAGTAAAAATAAAATGTCTACATCATCACCATATTCCCAGGTGATGTCTTATCCAAATAGTAACCAGCCGTGACCTGGATTAGCTTTCATGCCAAAATCGGTCATTTTAAGGTGGTATGCCCTTAGGCATATTGGGGCACATGGTGTTACATTTTTTGGTCCTAAACAACCTTTCTCTTTTCATTTTTTTTCTATCAGTTCCTGTCAAATAAGGACTTCTTCCTAGTGTGTGTTTTTTCTAGTGATCAAACAACAAATTATTCAGTTCAGTTATTTTCCCTTGATTTTTCATTATCTACTCTATTGCATCGATCTGTATTTCTGTTTTTAACTAGTACTAAATAATTTTGATGATTATTTCCCCTTTGGTCCTATATTTTTCCATATTCCCCCCTTGAGATTCTAGAACTGGAAAATGAATTTTGTTAGTATGCTGGCTAGCTTTATCAAGTGTCCCCTTGGTAGTTTGATTTGTATAGCACTAAATCTGTAAATTAATTTAGGTAGTATTATCTTTTTTTATTATGTTGCTGTGGCTCAGGCATTCTCAATGAATATCCCTCCAGTTATCCTTTATTTCTTTAAGGATCATTTTATAATTCTATCTATACAGGTTTTTAGTGTGCCTTTGGTAAATTGATTCCCAGCCACTGTGTGATTTTTTCATAGTTATTTTGTAGGGGTTCCCTTTCTCTTCATTTCCCCAGGGATTCTACAGTTATGATGCAGAATTATGCTTGAGTTTTGTGGGTTCATTTTGTATCTTGCTCAGCATTAAAACATGCAACATTTTTTATCTTGCTTTCCTCGTCAAAAAGATTTCAACATCAAAAAACAAAACCCATTTATTCCTGGGGACTTTTCTAGAGAAAAGTTTCCATTTTGCTTTTTGGTGGCTCCAGGTGTAGATGTCTTTCCTACTCTCTAATTGCAACAAGCAGGCTCCTGAACAAGCAGATAATTTAGTGTCAATTGTATTACATTCTAATTATCGTGAAACAAATGTCATGTATATACTAAGACTTGGTGTCTGTCTTTTTTGACTTTCTTGTTTCCACTAGTGTATATAGTAGAAAGAACACAGTGCATGCTAGTTCCTGCTTCTCCACTTTTTCTTTTCTTTGTTTTTCTCCTCCAAATCCTGCTTATGACCATCCACCTTGTATAGAATGATCTCTGCTCAACTCAGCCCATTTTAATCTGTAACTTCCTTCAGGATTCTCCTCAATGGTTACGTCCTACATGAGGCCTCTCCTGATTCCCTCAGCTGCTAATACCTCTAACCCACAAATGAAATTACTTTGCATTTATCTTCCTATGCTTTTTATAAAAATAGACAACATGGTGGAATTGATAGAGATCCTGACTTTGAATCAGACTTTCATCTGGCTGCTCACAGGCTCTTCTTTTTACAGATAAAGCAACTTAGACCCAGTGTGAGGTAATGACCTCTGCTAAGTCAGAACTAAAGTAAAGAGCAGTGCAAGATTTCAACCCAGACCACTGACTTCAAATTCAAATCCCTGCCTTGGATTATAAATGCTTTGAACATAGTGATCCTTTCATTTTTGTATTTTTATACATAATGTTAGCATAGAGTAGGTATTTGATAAAATCATGTTTGATTGATTGATAATCTCAGATTTTATAATCAAAAGTGAATTGAGGATATAAGTTAGTTTTCATCAAATTACATGTCTGTGAAATGATTAACAGAGTGACTGATACGTTGCTTTGTGTGTGTGTATGTGTGTGTGTGTGTGTGTGTGTTCAATTGTTTCAGTTGCATCCAACTCTTCATGACCCCATTTGGGGTTGTCTTGGCAAAGATACTGGAATGGCTTGTCATTAACTTCTCCAGCTCATTTTATAGAGGAGGAAACTGAAGCAGATGTAGTTAAGTGATTTGCTTCAAATCACATCTGAGGGCAGGTTTGAACTCCTGATGATGAGTCTTCCTGATTCCAAGCCCAGTGCTCCATCCACTGTGCCTCTGCACCACCCTGACTGAAACATAGTGGTCACTTAATGCTTATTCACTCTTCCTCATTATGAGGAATTCCCCACCTTTGTTAGAACACATTCTCCTTTGATTTTATACTTCATGCCATTGTTTACATTGTAAATGGAGAATGCTATTTTACTACTGGATCATCCCACAGATTTCTGCCTAGAACTTTCAGGGAAGGGGGCAGATCACAGGATCCTTGCCCCATTTTGGAGTCAAACTCTCCTTAATCAGTTCAAATCAGAGTTAGCACAGCTTCTCTCAGAAACCAATCCTTGTATTTAATGACTGTCAAAACCCTCTTGCCTATAAGTCATCTACATTCCTCATGCTGTGACTTAAGCCTGTTTTGATTTGGAATAAATCCAGCTTATTTACTTAGTTCTTCCCCATTTTTTCAAGGACCACAGAGGTTTACTGCCTTTTCATCTTATGCATTGCTTTTTCTTGCTTTCAGATTACATTTGAACCATTTTTCTTATAGAAAAAAGCAACCTGAAATGCTTCTTTTATTTACTTTATCTCCACACCCAATGAAGGGGAAACATTTTTTTCTTCATCTTCTTGTTCCTGATGCACTTAAAGAATTAGCTTTAATGTAATCCTACTTTCCTTTACAATGCCTTTACATTTATGTTTTCTGCCTCTTTCCCCAACTCTACCAAAATTCCTTCTTAGCAGCTTTGTCTCTTTTCAGTATATAATGGGTATTTCCCCTCAGTGCCTAACAAAACCTTCCCCCCAAAGGAAGATGGGTTGGTATTGCTCTAATATTAGGAAGCGGTGAAGTTGTCTTGTACCTCTCAGGTGATTGAGCTTTTCCAGAAGTTTCCATTTCAGCAACCACTTAGAGTTCATTTTTTTTCCTCCTCTTGGTGGGATTTTTTATTACAAAATAAGGGAAAGGGGATAAGAGGAGTGAAACTATGAGAGATTAAGATGGCACACAAGACAAATATGAATGGGACCGTTTTAGGCACAGACCCAGTTAAAGATGAGGTAAGAAGGGTCGTTTTTCACCTCTGTCTACAGTGTCTTAGAAATAGAAGGTCTCTGATAAAATTTTGGTGAATTCAGTGAGATTAAACTTGACATATTTAGCCTAGTGGAGAGAAGATTCAGGAAAGAGATGATAGCAGTCTTTAAGGAATTTAAAGGTGGTTTGTTATGTGGAGAAGGGATTAGTTTTGTTTGTTTGTTTGTTTTTTGTTTTGTTTTATTTTTCCTGTTTGGTCACAGAGGGAAAAATGGAAGTCAATGGTAAAATTAAATTTAGACTTCATATCAGAAAAGAAGAAAAAAATAACTTGATAATTAGAGCTATCCATATGTTGCCTCTGGAAGCTGGGGCGGGGGAGGGGGTGCGGTGTCCACTGGAATCCTTCAAGCATACCAAGTTGGTATGGACAGATTTCATTTTCACATAGCTTGGACTAGATAGCCACTTGGATCCCTTCCAGCTCTCAAATACTGAGATTCTGTGCATGATTTCAATCAACAAGCATTTCTGAAGCACCTTCTATGTGTTGACAATTATGTTCAAAACTAGAGATACAAAGAAAGGCAAACAGTTAAGCAGTTTACAGTCTAGTGGAAAAGATGGTGTTCGGAAAGCTTTGTGAACCCAAAATCAATACAGGGTTCAATTGGGGGCTGCCTCTGAGGTTCAGAATGTGCATTTGTGGAGGCTTGTTATTGAGCATTATGGAGTTATTGGTGCCAAAAAGAGAAATTGTTACTATGTTGGAGGTCAGGTGAGGGGGATTCCTAACCATTCAAACTATCCCTAAGAAGGAATGGGCTAAGAGCTAGCTAATAATAGGTAAGGTTTATATAATGCTTGCTGTGTCCCAGGCACTGTGGTAAGCTCTTGACCATTTCCATCTCATTTGATACTCACAGCAACCCTTAGAGGTAGGCTATTGTCTTTACAGGTGAGGAAACAGATAAACAGAGGTTTAGTGACTTTTCCAGGGTCACATAGCTAGTAAGTGTCTGAGGCTGGATTTGAACTCAGGTCTTCCTGATTCCAAACCCGGCACTCTATCTATCCATTGTATCACCTAGCATATGTCAGGTCACACATGCAGAATCATTTACCTTCAGTCAAAGACTGGGTGACCTCTTTTGAGGGATGCTATAGAGAGAATTCCTCTTTACATATCAGTGGGCAGAGATTAAATTTGAAATAATACTGCTAAGGTCAAATGTCTGTGTATAGGCATATAAGTTTGAATATATAGATAATATATGAATATATATAATATTATATAAACATATATATAATATTATATAATTACATATATAAATATATATATATATAATATTATATAAATATATAATATTTGGTGTCTTTTTTTGGTCCCAGGACATCCCAGAGGATTATCTTTTATGATGCTGGGCTGACACTTACCTTGAGTAAGTGTTACCCACACATTGCTATCTAAATATAGTTTTGGTGTTTTCATAGCTTTTAGAAATACATACATATATGTGTATGTGTTGATATATACACAAATATACATATACATGTATGTATGAACACATATATTTGTGTGTCTATATAACCATATAGGTATACATATATATGTATATATTTATATACACATATAAATATATGTTTATGTATGCTCACAGTGTTTGCATTTCCAGAAGCTCTGAAACATCTGAAATTAAATCCTTTAGGCAGCAATGTGTAGGGTTCACTCTGGGTTAGTGTCAATCTAACATCAAAAATAGATTCTTTCAGGATATCTTAAGGCCAAAAAAAGCCACTTTGCCTATCCTCAGTGGCAGAAACTGAGTTAAGGAAGAGTCTGGGGAGCCTTGGCTTAAGGAATGAAGGAAAGATTCTCATTCTGGGATTGCCAGCTCTGCCAGATATCTTTATGCAATATCTCCATGCCCTCTAGATTCCCAGGGCTATGGGAGTTGTCTCTATTCTCTGTCAGGATTCTAGTATGCAATTGGTAATTTTTTTCCCCTAAATTTTCCCCTATAAACTTTGTTTCAATGAGAGTGTTAAAAAATCCTCTGAAATCAAAAGACTTGAGTTCAAATTTTGCCTGTGACACTTAGTAATTGTAACTTCACTTCTCTGGGTCTCAGTTTCCTCATGTGTAAAATGAGGCGATGGGGTTAGACAAGATCACCTTGGATGGCCCTTTCAGCTCTATGCCTTTGACCCCATTTAACTATGGATTCTATCCTGCACACAGCAAGGAAAAAAATGTCTGTGGAAAAAGGAATGAAGGTTTAAATTGAAGAGTTAGTCCCCACTGGTACTGAATACTACAACAAAAACAACAACAACCCCCATATAAAATACAAACTATCTTAAATTATTTAAATTGGCTTTCATTTGGAACAAAATTAAAGGAGATAGGAAACTTTCTGGGAAATATTTTATTTTGCCTTTTTTTTTTTTAGGGCAATTGGGGTTAAGTGACTTGCCCAAGGTCACATGGCTAGTTTTTTGTATTAAGTGTCTGAGGCCAGATTTGAACTCAAGTCCTCCTGACTCCAGGGCTGGTTCTCTATTCACTGTGCCACCTCGCCACCCCTGGAAAATAATTTTTAACAGGAAGTAGACGTTAATAAAAAAAACAGTGATATATTCCTTTCAAAAAGTGTCGACCGAAGAGCATTTTCTTGGAATAGAAAGTGAAATAGATAGACAAGTTCCTTTTTCCCTTTCCCTGACTTATCTCAATAGTGAGAACATATTAAAATGGTGTTCAGATTTGCAGCTTAAACATTCCCTCCCCTAAGCACAGCCACGTGGCTCCCTTCTCTGGGTGCATTTCTACATTGTAGTAATCTTACCCCAGAACCCAGGATTTTCCCAGTCTAATACGTAATACACTGAGTCTCTGAAGATCATGCAGTTTGGTCTCTGGCAGCCTACAGCACCATTTTATGCATAATGGAGGTGTTGTTATTACCAGGCAGGCTTCTAGTAAGATAGGTTTGGTTTTTTTTTCCCCTTAGCATTCAGTCTCATTCTACTCTTGGATATGTTCTGATGAGTTTTGTCCATCTGCTAATTAAATATGAAAATGAAATGGGGAAAACTCCGTGGAGGCAGGAGAGTGG